>JAADWA010000340.1:0-30397 GCA_023335935.1 Pythium phragmiticola | reverse complement strand
GTACGACTCGACGCTCACGCTGCGGCTCGCGGCCAATGGGAACTTGACGGGCACGTCTGAAGAGCACTCGATCGCGCCGCAAACGTGTGAGCTCCACGGGTCATGGGACCAAGAAGAGCGCACTATCGCGTACCACATGAGCTACACGAACGGCGCCACGGCGAGCTACGAGTACATGGGCAAGTTGCAGCAGCAGCAGCTGACGGGACGCTGGATGAACCCGCGTGCGACTGCGTGCGAGTCAGAGCGAGGCACCTTTATGTTTACCGTCTCGTCCTTCACTAGGGTTTATGGCAGGTTGCGTTACTTCTCGGTGTTAAACCAAGGACTAGTGCTTCCTCCGCTCGAACAAGAACAACGCGACGACCGAGAGAAGATTTCCAAGGAACGCGAGACATGGAAGCTTGGCGACCGTACGTTGTTGGTGCTGCGCCACGGAATCAACGAGGTCCACGAACTGAAGCGTTTGGCTGAATCTTGTGGAGCGTCACTCGCGATTGAAGTCAACCCGCAGGTGACAGACATTGTTAGCGGCTTGGGCGTAAAGGAGACGTTGCAGTGGCTCAAGCTCTCCAAGCTGCCGCGCGATGTGAGTTTCCGCAATGAAGCATGGCTGCGTGATGAGATCACCAAGGAGAAGGGACGGCCGCGATCAGCGGCAAGTGAATCCAAGCCAGCTATCCCGAATAGCATCAGTGCTGTAGACGAGACCACGATCGATCTGTCGGACTCAGATGCCGACGCGGACTTGGACTGTGAAAATGATCTCATCAGCGCAGCTCCACAAGCACAATCGCCTCCACCTCCTCTGCTCGCTGCCCAGCGGCAAGGTAATGAAGAGGGTATTTTGGGCGATTTTTATAGGAACCTCATCGCCGTCGCCAGTACGAGCAGCAATCAAGAAGTCGAATACCTTGGCTCCAACATACACGTCGTCGACGAGCGCACGCGACTGGCAGAGTGGCACCAGATCAAACATCGACTCGAGCTCGTGGAGATCGAAACGCCCGCGAACGGATCCTGCTTATATTTTGCGTTCCACGCGATTCTGAGCTTGGAATGTGACGTGAGGGGCATCACCATCGAGGACGAGACCGCCGTGGAGGATGCCGACGGCTATCGACAGCGACTCAACGGCTTTCTTCTTCATAATTTTGATGAGCTACGGAAGAAGGGAACGATTACATCAAACGAGAATACCCCCGACCTACGGCTGCGTCTTGATGAGGCCGAATTCCAATCGTGTTTGGAATCGTCGCCACGCGAAGTCTGGGGTGGCGAGCTTCAGATCAAGGCCGCTGTCATCGAGTGCGGCCATCCAATCACAGTCTTTGACGTGCAGGCCCACGGCCGCGTGCTCGCGTGTGTCTACAACCAACCACGCTGGAACGATTCGCGCGTTGTTGACGTGAAGTATATGCCGGTGGACGCAGCGGTGGACTTCATCTCGTGCCTGATAGAGAGATGCGTCGTTCCGCTCGTGCTCGTGCTTCACCGCCTGCCCAGTGGCGATCACTTCAACGCGCTGCGGCTTGCATCACAGGACGCGCACAGGGAATGGACGCGTACGGAGACCAAGCGCAAGCGCAATGTGCGCGTAGCTCGCGAGGTCATCAACGACACGCTGAAACATTCGTTGCTGGACGCTTTGCGAGACTATGAATGATTACAGAAATGTCCACTGATTGTTCCAGATGCCCATCTGGCGCGTTCCACATTTTATCTGGGATTCCCTCGTCTAGATCAGGCTGTGAATCAAGTGGGGGCAACTGCGAGCAGCTCCGCCACGAAGCACCAACCTTCTCTGCTCCCCCATTTCTCTTCCCTCTCTGTTCCGCCCATCCAGCAACCACCATGGGCGCCTTCCAGAGCATGGTCGACACGCGCATGTTCGGCGAGATCTACGGGTACCCGGCCCATCTGATGGCGCTGCTCGCCATCTTCGGGACGCTCTATGTGGTTCTCGTGGTCCAGTTTATCATGCACATGCGGTCGCTCAACGTCACGATCACGGGCAACAAGAAGAAAATGACTCTACTACTGGGCGCGCGCGGCGCCGGCAAGACGGCGCTCTTCCACCAGCTTCGCGACGGCCGCTTCGTGAGCACCGTCACGTCCATGGAGGAGCTCGAGGGCAAGTTTGCGGTGCACCCGAACTTCAACACGATCAACTTTGGCGCTCACTTGACGGTCATCGACTACCCCGGCCATGAACGCCTCCGCTCGTACGTACACTAACGTCTCATCGGTCTTTTTTCTATTGGAACGTGTGGGCTAATGATGCTGATCTCAACAGGCGCGTAGCGGACTTCTATCCGGTGGCTGGTGTCGTGGCGTTTGTCGTGGACGCAGCCGACCCGTCGTTCCGCAAGGCCGCCGAGTTTCTCTACGACATTTTCTCCAACGCCAAGTTCAACGACGTGGCGCCCAAGATGATGATCGCGTGCAATAAGAGCGATGTGAGCGGAGCCGCGAGCGTTGACGCCGTGCGCGTGGCGCTGGAGAAGGAACTGACCAAGCTCAAGAAGACCCGGTCGTCGCTCGAGACCGAGGGCGACGACGACACGTCGAATGTGCCCGTGGGGCGTGACGGCGTCGCGTTTGAATTTGCCACGGACGCGCCGTGTGAGGTCTCGTTCACCAAGTGCAGCGTCAAGAACGGCGACATGGACGAGCTCGCCACCTTCCTGCTCAAGAACTAAGAAGACTCGTTCGGTAGCTCTTTGCCTTACAGTAGATAGTGCTGTCTCCGACCTATATCTCTTTGTTCGATTGCGATCGCTTCGTGCGAAGTGGTGACCCATATTACATAGAGTTCTTCCTCTCATGTGTCCTGGATTGGATCCGCTCATAGCACCTTGTCACAGATTCTAAAGCGGAGCTTTCTGATTGGTCCAAAAGAGATTCATCAAGAGCTCATGCGAGTCGCGACCTCCAAGCATCAGTCTCCCATTCGCTCTCTTCCTCTCCCTCTCTCCTCTCCTCTCGCTTCCTGACGCAATGTGGCAGGCGTTCGTGCGGTTCATCAACTCGGACGGGTACGGCACTGTGTACGGCTACCCGACGCAGCTTTTCGTTCCCGTGGCCGCGATTGTCGCCGCATACGCCGTGCTCGTGGTACTGCTTGTGCTCCACGTCGTGCGGCCGGCACCCGACCGCAAGATCACGCTGCTGCTCGGCGCGAGCGGCGCCGGCAAGACTGCCATTTTCCACCAGTTACGCTACGGTCAGTTTAATGAGATGACGACGCCGACCACTGAGGAGTACGGCGCCAAGTTCCCCATGCACGAGGCCTACAACACCATCCATGCCACGCGGTTCGTCAAGGTCTTTGACTTTCCCGGCCACGGGCGCCTGCGTTCGTACGTACTGTCATATCTACGCTTACATGGAGGGAGTTTCTATACTGACTGTGTATGACTCTGTGCAGGCGTGTGACGAGCCACTACGCGACCGCCGGCATTCTCGCGATCGTTGTGGACGCCGCCGACGCCGCGTCCTTCCGCAAGGCCGCGCAGTTTCTCCTGGACATTTTCACCAACGCGACCGTCCAGCAGAACGCGCCGCTCATGTGTATCGTCTGCAACAAGACGGATCTGCCCAACGCCCTGGGCGTCGACGGCGTGCGTCAGGAACTGGAGAAGGAACTGACCGAGCTCAAGGGCAAGCCATTGCCAAAGGCCGCCGTCACGGTCGGTCGGGCGGACGCGGCCTTTGACTTTGGCGTGGACGCGCCGTGTCCCGTTAGCTTTCTGAGCTGCAGCGCTGCTCAGGGCGAGCTCACCGAACTCTCGACGTTCATCCTCAAGAACTACTAGCGACAGATAGACCCCGACTCGATAGAGATACCAACAACCAGTGTACGCATCCGCGCTTTCCCTGTGTGAACCCGTGTTTCTCTTTACGGAGCTGCTCGGCTAAGAGATCTTTTGGATGAAAGAGGTGACCCTATTAAGCTTAGGCGCCGAGCATGGCCATGCTCTGGCCGAGTCCGTAGAGATGGCCCGAGTACTTGGTCGCGTTCTCGACCTTGCCATCGAAAAAGACTTCGACCATGCGGAAGAAGGTCGCGGCCGTGAGCAGCGCATCGGACCCGGCCTGGTGCATCGTGCCTATCCGCTCGACTTGCAAGTCCTCGGCTAACCGCGAGAGTCCGCCCATCTTGTCAAAGTCGAGCGCGACTTGCTTGAGGTCAAACGTCGTGGGAAAGTACGTGTGCAGAATATCGAAAAACTGCTCTTCCTCGGCCGGCAGCGGCGAGCACGTGAGCACCTTGAGCAAGTAGCCAAAGTCAGACGACCCGTGGAACGAGACCCACTTGATATTGTCCATGAGCACGAGACCAGAGGGCACGAGCAGCTCGCCAAAGCGCGCGACTTCAATGCCCTTTTCGTCGTGGGCCGCAAAGTCGATGCCGGCCTGCTTGAGCACTTCGATCGAGTCCTGCGCGTACATGTCCTCGCCCAGACTAAACTTGAAATTGAACTGCCACACGGGGACGCCGTCCATGTACGAGCCGTCGGCGCGGAAGAAGGCCATGCCCAGTTGGATCAGGCGCAGCAGGTCCACGTTGCAGCGCAGCGTCTGGTACTGGTAGTCCGTCGACGTCGTGAACGAGCCGATGGGACGCGCCACGACACCAGGGTACTCGGTGTCCATGGCGACGTAGCACGTCTCCTTGGCCACGACCTCGCGAATGAGGTCCATCGCTTCCTCCAAGTTGTCGGCCCACACGTCGCGGATCTCGACGTCCGGCGGCAGACTGCGCGTCTGGATCACGGCCATTCTGCTGAGCTCTTCGTCGGGTCCGGAAGAGGTCTGAAAGTACGCCAACGCGACGCCGCAACAAGCCAATCACTAGCGACCGCGCTGGGACCTTGGTGTCGCGGGGCGATGCGTTGCGAGGGGAGAATGCGGGGAGCAGTTTTAAACATATGTAAAACCGTTCAAAACAGCTCATCGATCGTACTTAGTCGAATAAAAATGGGCTGGTATTTCAGCCAATCACCAATCGGACTGATGTTGAGTGGTGGGCTCTGCCTGAAAAAGGCAAGAAAGAATGGCGGCGATGCGGCCGCTGCTCGTGCGTCTCGCGCGCCACGGACGCGTCGCCACGCGCTCGCCATGGACGAACCCACAGTCGGTAGTGTCGTCTCCAGTGTTGGCGCGTTTGAGCGGTCGCCACGCCACGCGTGCGTTCAGTGGAAAGGAGCTCAATGGCCTCAATGGTCTCAATGGCGACCATTGCGACCAGGACGAATGGGACGACGTCGAGAGCCAAGCCGACGGTGACGTGAGTCCGTTCGAGCGACTGCTGCAGCATTCGGAACAGTTCCGGAATGAAGTCGGACTGGACGATGTGTCCAAGGGCGATGAGAACGAGAAGGAGCTCCCCGACGAGACCGAGGAGCCACCCACTGACCCCGACCACGACAACGAGGACCTGGACGCCGCGCTGGACGTCACCGAGCGCGACGACTCCAAGTCTGAGACCCGAACGCATGCACACGAACGATCTTCGCGTGAGCATCCAGAGAGCCGCCGCGCCAACCGACATGCCAACAGACGCGTCGACATTGCGAGTCGCATCCGCCGCCAGATCGGCGGCCGTCGCGACGTCGACTTTGAGCACGGCCTGCGCGACCTGAACGACCGCCGAGCGCGTGAGAAAATGTACGAGCAGCTGCTCGGACCCGACGCCGACCGCGAGCGCGTGTGCCACAATTGTGGCGAGCCGGGCCACGTCGCGCGCAACTGCATGCTTCCCATGATCTGCTCCAACTGCGGCGACGTGGGCCACCGCGGCTTCGAATGCCGGCACGGCTCGCTGACTGTGGACCAGCTCGTATCCACCAAGACCATGCCCGTCGCCGAGCCCGGCTCCACCGAGCCGTTGAAGTCGCACAAGCAGCTCGAGGCCGAGATGCGTCGCCGCGAAGATCTGCTCGCGATCAGCGAGCGCCACGAGCGCATGAAGAAGGCCTTTGACGAGGAGCTTGAGGCGTTCCTGGAAAGCGATAAAGACAAGCCGAAGGGGGAGAAAGCCAAGCCGAAAAAGGCCGAGTAAGGGAGAGGAGAAGCACACAGAACAAACCAATCGAAAACAACGTATATCTCACCCCATCAGTACTACTATGCTTACTGCAGCGGCGCGCCGTAGCCGCCGCCACCGGGCGAGTAGATGGTGAGCACTTCGTGGGGCTGCACGTCGACCGTGTTCTTGCCGCCGAGGTTGAGCACGCGGCCGTCGCGGCGCGTGAACAAGTTGACGCCGCGCGCGCCGTCGCCGCCACCGGCCAGGCCGTACGGACGGAACGCGCGCCGCTCCGAGAGAATGCTCACGGTCATGGCCTTGAGAAACTCGAGCTGACGCACGACACCGTCGCCGCCGCGAAACACGCCGTGGCCGCCCGAGCCGTCGCGCAAGTGGAACGCACGCAGCTTGACCGGGTACCGCTTTTCCAGAATCTCAGGGTCCGTAATGCGCGTGTTGGTCATGTGCGTGTGGATGCCACTGCGGCCGTGCCACGAGGGCCCGGCGCCGGCGCCGCCGGCAATCGTCTCGTAGTACCCGCCAAGCGTGGCACTGCCAAACGTGAGGTTGTTCATGCAGCCCTGCGACGCCGCGCAGGCCGCAAAGGCCCGCAGGATCACGTCCGTGATGCGCTGGCTCGTCAGCACGTTGCCGCCCACGACCGCGGCACTCGCACTCGGGTTCAGAATGCTGCCATTCTCGGGGAACCGCACGTCGATCGGGTTGAGGCACCCTTGGTTCAAAGGCAGGTCCTCCCCGGGCAGCAGGCAGCGCAGGCAGTAGATGATGGCCGAGTACGTCACGGCCGGCGGCGTGTTGACGTTGCCGTAGACCTCGGGCCCAGTGCCATTGAAATCAAACACGGCCGAGTCGGTGCGCCGATCGATCGTGATCTTCAGCGCGATCTTGGTGCCATCGTCCATAAAGTCTTCGGCGTAGACGCTGCCGACCTCGGGCAGCTGCTGCAGCAGCGAAAACTCGTGGAGCATCCGGCGCACGGCGTGCTCGGCCGCGTCTTGGATAAACGTCATGTAGGCCGTCACGACCGGCAGCGTGTACTCGGCCACGAGCTCCTGCATGAGCACGACGCCGCGCTGGTTGGCCGCCACCTGCGCCTTGAGGTCCGACAGATTGTCGCGCAGGTTGCGCGTGCCGATGCGCGGCATCCCGCGCTCGTCCACCAGTCCCTTCTGCTGCAAAATGTCGGTGATCTCGCGCTCGCGAAAAACGCCGTCTCGTCCGTCCACGAGCTTGAACGCCACGATGGCCGCGCCCTCTTCGTCCAGCGTCTTGGACAGCGGCGGCATGGACCCGGGCGCGATGCCGCCAATGTCGGCGTGGTGGCCGCGGCTCGCGACGAAAAACTCAATCTGCTGCGTCGCCTTGGCAAAGACCGGCGTGATCACGGTAATGTCGGGCAGGTGGCTCCCGCCGGCGAGCTGCGGGTGGTTCGACACGAGCACATCGCCGTCCACGAGGTCCTGGCCCCAGTGCTGCAGCTGGTACCGCACGGCCTGCTGCATGGCGCCCAGGTGCACGGGCAAGTGCGGCGCGTTGGCCACGAGCCCGCCGTCCGGACCAAAGAGCGCGCACGAAAAGTCGAGCCGCTCCTTAATATTGACCGAAACGGACGTGCGCGCGAGCGTCTTGCCCATTTGCTCGGCAATGCCCATGAAACGGTGCGAAAAGACCGAGAGCTGGATCGGATCCAGCGGCACTTGGGCGGCTGTGGCGTAGCCGCTGGCGGCAAACGACGCCTGGCGCGTGCCCGAAAAGCTCAGAAAGAGATCGCCGCTGGCAAGCACATCGACGACCCACTCGGGTTCCACGACCACGGTCGCCGTGCCCTGCATGATGATGGCGGGGCCCGCGTACTTGGCCCCACGCTTCTCGAGGAGCTGCTCGTGGAGGTACACGGGGATCTGCTTCCACGAGTTGTCCTCTTCGAAAAAGAAGGGCGTCGTCGAGTGCGGCGCCACGTTCGCCTCGGACGACAGCGACGTCGCGTCGGTGGAAGACGACGGATCGTGGAGATCCGGCGAGATCGTCACGCGCACGCGAATGTCGTCAATGATGATTGACCGGTTCTGCAGCACAAAGCCAAACTCGCGCTGGTACTTGCGCACAAACGACGCGTCAAAGTCGTACACTCGCAGCGCCGCGGCGCTGACGTCCTCGAGCGAGTGGCCTTTCTCGCCCACGGGCCCGCGTGTCATGACGGCATTGTCCGTGCCTTCGTACCGCATGTTGAGGAAAAACTGCGTCTGCATCTCGGCGCGCGGGAAGCCGTCCGCCGCTAGTTCGTCTTGGGCCTCTTGAGCCAATGCCACGAGGTCCGCGACCAGCGTGGCCTTGTTGTCAGCGTTATAGACGGACGTCGACGGCCGCTGCTTGTCCACGACGCTGTCGGCGACGCTCAATCCGTACGCCGACAAAATGCCGCTGTACCGGTGGATGTACACTTGCGACATGCCCAGCGCCTTGGCGATCGAGCACGCGTGCTGCGGACCAGCGCCGCCAAAGCACGCGAGAATGTGGGTGCTGATATCGTAGCCCTTCATCTGAGTCAGGTTCCGGATGGGACGACACATGGCTTCATTCGCGACGCGCAAAAAGCCCGACGCGACTTCTTCCATCGTGTACTTGGTACCGCTCTCGCCGGCCGCCGCGTTGATCTCGTCCGTGAGCTGCGCGAACGCACGACGCGAGCCGTCGAGATCCAGTGGCTCGTCTTCGTTTGGGCCAAAGATCTTGGGGAAAAAGCCGGGCAGAATGCGGCCTGTCACGAGGTTGGCGTCCGTGACACTGAGGTGTCCGTTCTTGCGGTAGCAGACCGGTCCCGGGTGCGCGCGCACCGACTCGGGGCCGACGACAAACATGCCGTTCTGGAAAAAGAGCCGCGAGCCGCCGCCAGCGGCCACGGTCTGGATGTCCAGCTGCGGCGCACGCACGGGCACATTGGCCGTCACGCTTTCGAGCACGTGTTCAAACTTCCCATCGAACCGTGACACGTCCGTGGACGTGCCGCCCATGTCAAAGCCAATCACGGGCGGAAGAGACGACCCACCTCCGGCTGATGACGCCGTGGGCGGACGTGTCGTGCGCGCGTAGCCCACGACACCACCGGCGGGACCCGAGAGAATGGCACGGTGGCCGTGGAAATTAGTCATGCGCGCGAGCCCGCCGTCGCTCTGCATAAAGCTGATCTTGACCTGCTCGAGCCCGTCCGCAAAGCCCGCACAGAAGGACGCAATGTACGTCTTGATCACGGGCGTCAAGTACGCGTCGGCACAGGTCGTGTAGCCGCGCGGCACGGCCTTGATCATGGGCATGACCTCGGACGACAGCGAGATTTGCGTGAAGCCCAGCTCCTGGGCGATCTGCGACGCGCGCACTTCGTGTTGCGGGAACGTGTACGAGTGGAGCAGCACAATGGCAACGCTCTGGATGCCCGTGGCGCGCACGGCCTCGAGCTTTGCACGCAGTCCGTCTTCATCCAGCGGCTGCGTGACGCGAATGTAGTCGCCACTGATGCCCTTGACGTCCGACGGCAGTCGGTCCTGTTCGTCGGCGATCAACTGTAGCCGCTCGTCCACTTCGACGACCGTCTCATACAGCATCTAAGCAAGTGGTGTGAGGATCAGTGGAGGCACAGAGTACACGAATACTAAGGAAAAGGGAACGGCTGCCTACGTCGGGCGTGCGGATCTCGAGGTCGAAAATCTTGGGGCGTGACTGGTTGCCAATGTAAAGCAGATCCTTGAAGCCGTGCGTGACCACGAGCGCCGTGCGCTCGCCCTGTCGCTCCAGCAGCGCGTTGGTCGCGACCGTCGTTCCTAGATGGCAAGGGAAATGGTCAAATCCCCTGTTGTTTCCATCTCCCCTAATGTCAGTTACGCACCCATGCGAATCGACTGGATACGGCTCGTGTCGACGGGCGTGTCGCGCGGATGCGGCTCGCCCGTCATGGCCTCTAACACACGACGGATGCCCTCTCTAATCACGCCAATCACAACCGTCAGCAACGCCCTCCCAGGAAACCAGAGAGCCTCTTGTACCGTGGCGCGTCGGGGTAGTTGGCCGGATCCTCCGAGAGCAGCTTGATGACCTTGGGCTCGACGCGAACGACGTCCCCGTCTGCGTTGAGCACGTCCATCTCGGCGTACACATCCGTGAACGTGCCTCCGCGGTCGATCGCAAAGCGAAACACGCGCGTCATGTTGCTTCTCGTCTCGTGGCTGCTGCGGAAACTGAGGGGGAGAAAGAGAGAGAGAAAGAGCTCAAAAGTCTCTGATTGCGGATACGGCGACCATCACTCTGCTTCAAGTGATATACTCGATATCCATTGGTTGAAATGATGACATGCCATATATTTAACTAATGAATGAAGACCTGGCCGCAAACACACTACTACATGGCGACGGTCGCCCCATCCGCCACCACCGCGGCGGCCACGACGATCGGGCAGCTGCGCACGTTGTGGCCCGTGCTCTTGCAGCGGCTGCAGCGCTTGGGCTTGGCCACGGGGTTGCCGCCGTCGCCGGTCTCGCTCATCTCCGACTGCGTGCGCTTCCCTGTCGTCGTCTCCACGGCGTCTCCTGCATCGCCAGCGGTCGGCTGTGGCTCATTCAATTCGTTCGTGTCAACAGCAGCCGTGGCAACCCCAGCGTCCATTGGCGCCGGGCGTGGCTTGGGCTTGGGACCGCGTGGCATTTTCACAACCATGCCGGGCGGCAGGCAGTCGTCGCTCTCCGTGAGGCTCGCGTGCAGCGGCAGCTCGACGCGCTTGTTATGGTACGCACTGCCAAAGCTCTCAGCGTGGTACATGAGCGCAAAGCGGCCCGTGATCGAGTCCATTTGGCCGCAAAACAACGCGACCGCGATCAGGTGGCGACACGGAATGCCGCGCTGCTGCATGAACGTGCACGTGCACGAATTCTCGGCGAGATCGACGCGGCACCGCGTGGCGGTGGGCGCCGTCGACGCGCCCGAGTTGCTTGTGACTTGCGACACGAACGCCACGGTCGGCGACGACCGTGTGACCACAAACTCGCCAATGTGTTTGACTTCCTGGTCGTACAAGTCTTGCGCACCCGGGGTGACCTTGAGTCCCGACTGTAGCCATGTCGCAAACGACGAGCTCCTCTCGTACACGTCTTGGGCCCACTTTTCCATGAGCGCGTCGAGAAAATCGAACGGGAGCTTGTGCTGGAGCTGCTGGATAAAGGGCGCGACGGCGTCGGTAGTCTCACCGCGGCCCTGCGAGAAGTCGCGGCTGCGCCAGCCGTAGAGCGGCTTCTGGTCCGTGCTGCCGGCGAGCACCCAGCGTTCGTACGACACTTGGCGCAGCAGCGCCGCGACCTCTTGGCCACAGGCCGTGGCGATCCAGTGGAGTCGGTTGTTGTACTCGTGGGCCGTCTCCGAGGACTGCAGTCCCCAGACGAGCGTCTGGTGGTGTTCGTTAAACGTCGGGATGCGCGCGAGCTCCTTCTCAATGAGGTACTTTGTACACACGCGGAACGTGAGCCCGAGCACGGCCTCGACGGCCAGCAGCTGCGTCGTCACGATCGCGAGGATCGGCATGTGCTGGATCTCGACGCCCGCCGAGTGGACGCTGCGGAAGAACCAGAGCAAGTGGTCGTCGGTCACGCCGCGGAGACTCGCGACGGCCGCGGCCGCGACAATGACCGTCTTCAAGTTGCTGTCCTTGCCCAGCAGGTACATGTGGAACCCCGGGAACATGCCGACGGCCGGCACGCACTCAAAGCCGAGGATCTGCTGGTTCTGCGGCATGGCCTGCGTGAAGACGCCGCAGGCCACAAAGGCGCGCAGGAAGCGGCCCGTGTCGTCCACGTCCCACGTGGCACTCGAGCCCGGGTTTAGTGTCTTGAAGCGCGTGAGCAACGACGTGACGCGGCGAAAGCTGCGCGACTGCTTGTCCACGAGCGCCGACCGCAGCGTCTCTTTGGCGCGGTACACGGTGCGCAAGTTCATGCGCAGCGGCACGCGGCTCTGGTCTTCGAGAAAGGACGCGAGCGACGCGGCCGAGGCCTCGGGCGTGTCCGAAATGGCGTTCTTGAAGCTCGCCATCTCGACGAGCTGGCGCTTGGTCGGCTTGGCCGTGGACGAGCAGCTCTCGGCGTGCGTGGCGTTGAACGACGACAAGTACCAGCTCTTGTCCGCCTTGGAGTGGCGCTGGTAGACCTGCACGAAGAACGGACACGCGTCGCACGAGCACACGAGCTTGCGGTGCTTGCCGCCGCGCGTACCGACGCGGACCTGTTTGTTGTGCTGCAGCGCGTAGTCCTGCACAAAGTAGATCGCGGCCTTGCCGTCCAGGAAGCTCATGCCCTTGACCAGCGCGAGCGCCGGCGCCGACGCATCGACCACGGACACGGGCGGCGGGGCGGACGCCGGCGCCAGCGATACCGGCGGCGGGACCAGCGACACAGTCGCGGGCACTGCGAGATCAGGTGCTGTAGGTACCGTAGAGGCCAAAGAGACCGCAGAGGCGACGCCGGCAGCAGCGGGAGCTTCATGAGTCGGGCGCGTTCGGGCCATTCCGCCCCCTCACACTTTGTCACTTTGGGCCGTTTGAATGCTTCACGTCCTGGCATTCGGAACCTCCTTATGCTCCCTCGTTTTACTGACTCTTACGTTCGCATTGTCTCAAGGTTCCATTCAGTCACATAAGCGTGGTGGAAACCGAACTTAGCACACCCCCCAGCTGAGATGTCGCGCACTTCTGAAACAAAAAGAACGACCGAGAAAGAACACGTCTCGGACCTCCTCATCAAAGCGCCAGCAGCTCCTTCTCGCTCGCCTGTCAAACGTCTGCCTTCCGTTCCTCCTGCACCTTTTCCGCCTGTCGTCCCACGCGCGAACCGACGCGAAAGAACGAATAGATTTGGCTGCGAACCGACGCCACACGAACGAATATCCCGCGAACATGGAGTACGGACGGCTCGTCGTGCTGGGCTACAGCAGCTACCGCGTCGCCTCGTCCTCGTTGTCGTCGCGGTCTATCAAGAGCACCGACTCGAGCAGCGTGGGCAGTGAAGACGGCGGCGCCGACGCGGCGCGGTCGCCCTCGGGCGTGATCGCCCAACACCAAAAGAAGCAGGAAAAGGACCGGCGCACGATCGGCCAATTGTGGGAGCCGATTGGCGACCAGAACGCCGAGTACGTGCTGGCCAAGCGCAAGCGCGGCAACGGCGTGACGTTGCGTCGCTTCCACCACTTTCTGGACGCGCGCGACCCCCAGACGGAGACAGAGAAGGCCGATCTCAAGACGGTCACGCGTCGCATTCTCCACGCCATTGAGATCCGCAACAGGGCACTGGAGAGCCACCCGCCCCTGGCGCCACAGCAGAGCAGCAGCAGTACGGACGACGACGAAGACTTTCTCTGGGTCGCGTCGTCGCATGACCACAGCCGACCGGTCGTACTCCCCGCACCACTGACGCTGTCCTCCGCCTCCTCTTCCTCCTCCTCCTCCTCGCCCTCGTCCTCTGTCTCCTACCTCATGTGTGTACCCATGAGCGACACCGACGCCCACGCCAGTGTGACCGAGTACGTCCCCGACGACTCGACCGACATGTTTCAGATTGGCCGCATGCCGTGCCGCCAAAACGACGTTGTGATTCCCGGTCCGCGCGTCGGCGCGTCCGGTACGATCTCCCGCTTTGCTGCTCGCATTCTCTGCCGACGGGAACCGCCGTATGAGTGCCGCCTCTATGCCGGCGGTTTTGACGGTGGCCGCAAGATGACGACGGCCGGCCACGCGCCCAAACGGTGTGCCGGCTGCGCCGAGTGGCTCAAGCGCGTGCCCATGGACCACGCCTGTGTCCGCAAGTTCATGGACGACGCCTACACTGAGAGCAACCAAGAGCGAGGGGTGAGAGGGCCCGACGCGCCGGCCACGAGCGTGCCGGATCTGGACCACATCGAGCTGGCGCTGGACGATCCGTCGCGGCTGCCGCTGGACGGACTCACGAAGAACGGCGTGCGCGTGTGGCTGCCGAACGAGAAAAAATGGTTTGAAGTCTCGGTGAATGGGAATTTGTATGCGATCGCGCCGCGCACGCCGTCGCACTCGGCGCTCACGGGTCGCCACGCGCCCGTGAACCCAGACACGAGCGTGCGGCACAGCGCGTTCAATCGTCCGACGGGAGATGTCGTCGCGAGCGTGCCCGCGTTACTCATGGACGGCGCTATCATTGATCTCGGCGGTGTGCAGCTCCAGTTTCAAGCCCCCCGGCAGGCCGAGCCACCACTTCCGCACAACGGAGCTGCTCACGCCCATGACGAACAGCTACGAACCTCGCCGACGGGATCTGCCGGCACGTCGTGCTCGGCCGACAGCGAGCCGATCGATGCGTCGGTCGCGTCCAAGATGGACAAGCTCAATGTGCACTGCCCCGTGCAGCTCCATCCGCTTCGCTTCGATCGCAGCTCGTCCGAGGAAGAGATCGAGTCGGACCAAGTGCCGTACGTCTTTCCCGCGTGCGGCCACGTCTTTGGCTTTGACAAGCGCATCGCCAAGGCCAAGCTCTGTCCGCTGTGCCGCAAGACGGGCAACTTTGTGCGGCTCCGTCTCAAGGAGAATTTCCAGCTCGTGCCGCCGGCCGAACGCACGGCTGTGCCCGAGTGCGTCTTTAATCCGTGCGGCCACGCGATCAGTAGCTCGCTCGCGTCGCATTACGCGACGCTAGTCATGCCCAATGGCCGCGCGATCTGTCCCTTCTGTGCGGTCCATTTGGACGCCGCGACCCCGTTTTCACGGCTCTTTCTCTTCAGCGCCAGCGAGTTTTTTGGCGACGAGACGACTGACACTTCTACCTAGTAGGTCTGTGGTAAACTAGCAAATTCGTAAAAATACCTTTTTTTTATTTACCTCGTGTTCACTTTTTGGCGCGGCTGATCGACGGCATCGCTCCTCCGCCATTCCCATTCGCACGTCGTACTTCCTTAGACGTCGACCCTCCTCCTCCGCCTCCTCCTCCCCCAGCGTGGTTGAGACGGCGTAACCCCTTGAGCGTTCTCACCTTGAGCTCATCCCGCGTGAGCGGATGCATGGCGTCGTCATTGTCGCCGTCGTCGTCGTCCTCGGAACTGTAGTCCTCCAAATTCGGTGGGTTGATTTGAAGTTGCTCCTGGCCCATGGGCGTGAGCGGCCCCAAGCCCAGCACCGAGTGCAGCGCCGACGTCGCTGGCTCCTTGTCTTTTGTATGGCTCGTCGTCACCGCAGCTTCCTGGTCGAGCACGTCGCCCACGCGCTTGTTGGTGAGCTTGGGTTGCTGCTGCAGCACGACCGTCGCGTACTGGTGGAGAATGTCGTTGGTGCGCTGCTCAATGACGCCAAGGTACTGCATCAGGTTGGCCTCGGTGACCACGGCATCCCCCAACAACTCGACCATGGCCTGCGGGCTGCAGCCAATTTTGTGGAACAAGCTCTGGATGCCAATCTTGACGGCCGTGACCACCTTGTGTGCGTCGTGGCACTTGGCTTCCAGCTTGTCGGCGGCCTGGTCGGTCGTCTGCAGACGCGACTCCAGGTCGCGCAGCAATTGCTTGTGCTGGCTGATGTCCTCGCCCGTGTCGTCGCTGTACTTTCTTTCTTCCTCGCGCAATTCCGCGAGCAGCTCTTCGAGCTTTTCCATCTCGTTGCTCTGCTCGTTGACATAGTTAAAGAGCGAAAAGTTCTGGTCTTCCTTCTTGATAAACGACGCCACGAGCTGCTCGAGATCGTTGATCTGGGTTGCGGCCTTGAGCTTCAAGAAGGCCTCTTCGAAGTTCTGGACCCGCTCAATGGAGACCTGCACATGGACTTTTTCTTTCGCGACGCCCCACGTGCCCTTCTGGAGTTTCTTCTTCATGTCCAATTCTTCCTCGAGCGTGAGCTCGCCATTGTGGCCGAGCCGAAGGTGCAATGGCGACCCCGGGGCCCCACGCTGGTGGTGGTGATGGTAATCCTCGGCCTGTCGCTTGGACTCGTCCAGGCGGCTCATGAGTTCCGAGACCATGCGGCGGTGGTCGTCCAGCTCACTGCGATTCGCGTCTTGCAGCGTGCGCAGCTCGAGCTGCGCCGCATCGCGCTGTTCGTACGCCACGTTGCTGAGCTCAATGGTCGCGGCCATTTGCTTCTTCTTGTCGCTGTGTTCCTTCTCGAGCTTGCGGTAGATGGTGTCAAAGACCACGCGCTCACGTCGCAGATTGTCAATCTCTTCACGCAGCAGCTTGTTTTGCGCGAGCGCTTCGTTGAATTTAATGAGCGACTTGTCGAGCCGGTTCTCCAAGATGCGGATCTGCTTGTGGACCATTTGCTGGTTCTCCTTGGCGGCGTTGACGCCGCCCATGTGCTTTTTCTGGTGGAGCACTTTGTTCTTCATGAGCTGGATCTGCTGCGCGAGCGTCTCCAGCTTCTTTGTCTCAGCGACATTCTTGCGCTGGTACGACTCGATTTGGTCGTGGAGCTTCGCGAGCTGCTCTTGCTGCTGCGTGGCCGAGCTCTCGTTCAAGTGGCGCGTGGCCAGAAGCAGTTCGTTCTTCATGTCGTCGTTGTCTTTCTTGAGCTTGTCCATGACGGCCTGCTGGCGCCGCATGACTTGCTGGGTCTCGTCCGTGTACACCTTGCGGTTGAGCTCCATGTTGCGGTACTCGCGCTGCAGCTGCGAGAGGTCGACATTGGTGCCCGACGCCATTGTGGACTCCTCTTTCTGCTGGTCTCTCTTGGGCACACACGCAGATTACTGGCCTTATCGTCTTTTGGCCTGGGGCGTCGGCCGTCGGTACCTCCCTCCTCGACCGCACAGGAATAGCTTATATATGGTCGAAGCTTCCCGTCCAAGAGATACCTACCTATGTTCAGCCAGCCATGGGCATTTATACATGCATTTGATATCCTAACCCTGTATTTGCGCAATGCGAGCGAGGGGGTCCTGCGCGGGCATGACAAAGCCGCAGTCGAGCCGCAGCCCGACGCCGTTGAACCCGTCGCTTGACGCCATGCCGTCAAAGCACGTGCAGTGGCCGGTGGCATAATTGCAGAGCCCATTATTGGAGCAATCGGCGTCCTCGACTGTGCCCGTGGCTGAGCCGCCAGTGCCGCCAGTGTTCACAACAAACGTTGGCACCACGGCGGCGCTCATGACCTCGGCCCGCAGAGGCGGCAGCGCGCCACGCAGACTCAGAAACTGGACCGTGATCACGTTCGCTTGCGCGGCCCCGACAAGCGTACACGCCGAGAGGCCAGCACTGTACGAGACTTGGAGCGATCCGGGCCCCGTGGTCGAGAGCGCGACGAGCTCGCTCTGCAAAACCGAAGCGGCCACGTCGGACGCGAGCCAATTGGTGGTCTGGCCACGGAAGCTTAGGCGGAATGCCTGCGGTGTCGGTGCTGTGTGGTGACATGCAAGCGTCTGGCGCTCGTACGTTTGACCCGTCGTGCGAGGGTCGTCGCCACGCGGACAGCTACGCTGCGAGCAGTCGTGGCCCTGAAAGCCAGGGTCACAAATGCACGCATGGATCTTGTTGAAGTCCCATGTGCGTGGGTCATTGGGTGCGAGACCGTACGTGATGCTCGGCCCAAGCGGCTCACCATTCAACGTGGCCTCGAACGCGAGTTGGGTGAGCGAGAGACAACGGCCATTGCCGCTGCACGGCGTGTCGCCGCCGGGGCACTTCATGCGCTCGCAGGCGGCGCCATCAAACGGCGGCGAGCAGACGCACTCGCCCTTGACATTGTCGCATGTGCCGACGCCGGAACAGACGGCGAATTGGTGGGCGCGGTTGTCGGCGATCGGCAAGTCGAACCACGCGGCGCCGCTCGGACACGTGCGCTCGGAGCAGTCGCCACCGGTCCACGAGTCCATGCAAAAGCACCGAAACTGCGGACTGCCCGAGCAGTAGCCGTGGCCGCTGCACGGCACGTCGCCCGGACACGCCGTGATGGTGGTCTCGGCCGCGCCGCAGTCGCCGCGGTCGCCAAACTTGCCCATGCCGTCGCTGGTCGTGTAGCCCAAAAAGCAAGTACACACGCCCGAAGTCTGGTCGCACCGGCCGCGGTTGGAGCACAGTTCGTTTTCTTTCGAGCCGTCCTCGGCCTTGGAGATGGTGAGCTTGGGGGATTGATTCACGCCAGCGTGGCGCAGCGCCATGTTGCCGACGAGAAGCGGGAGGCTGCCAAAGTCCTGCGTGAACTCAACCGTGACAAACGTGCCGTCGGCCGTGCATGCGGTCGTGCTCGTGCCCGAGTAGACAACTGTGACGAGCCGCAGCGACGACAACGCCTATCGAGGGACCCCAGGCAGGGAGACGGTTAGTAGGAGGCACAGAAGGGAGGGAAGATGAGGCTCCCTACGTTGAGCTTTTGGCTAAAGATGTCGGCGCGGTCGGTCGCGTCTATGGGTACCGTCGTCTGGCCGCGGTACGACAGCGTGAATGTGCCGCTCTGTTTAAGGATGCATCAGAGAGTGAGTCCCACGGAATGCGATAGACGGATGAAGAGATCTTCTTACGGTGGCGACGCAGGCGACGGTCTGCTTTTCATTCTTCTGGAATCCAAAGAGCGTGTCCGTGGACGCGCCCGTGAGCGGATCGTCCCCCATGGCGCACGAGCGCTTGGAACAGTCGCCGCCTTCAAAGCCGTCGTCGCACACGCAGCCGTAAATCATGTCACTGTCCCAGGTGCCGTCGTACCGGAACGGCAGACCGATGCCCAGGTCTTTGCGGGACGCGTGGAACCGCATGGACCGACACTCGCCACGA
Source organism: Pythium phragmiticola (assembly GCA_023335935.1). Taxonomy (NCBI): domain Eukaryota; phylum Oomycota; class Peronosporomycetes; order Pythiales; family Pythiaceae; genus Pythium; species Pythium phragmiticola. Next base: position 11,595 of record JAADWA010000340.1, on the reverse strand, counting down.
CGAGAGCAGTCATTTGGACACGCCACTATACAAAAAGAAGTCAGCCCATTTACACGCTTCTACTACTGGAAAAGTAACTCACAGCGATTGCACGAGAGCCCGGTAAAGCCGGCGTCGCACACGCACCGCCCGGACGTGAGGTCGCACGCGCCACGGCCCGAGCACACAGCCGGTTGATGGGCGCGGTCCGTCACGACGGGCATATCGCTCCACGATGGACCAATCGGACACGCGCGGCGCGAGCAGTCGGCGCCGATGAAGCCGTTGAAGCACGCACACTGACAGCCGTTGCCGGCATTGTTGCATGTGCCGTGGCCGTTGCAGCCATTCGGACAGCACGCGCCAACAAGTGACGGCAATGCCACTGTCGTCAGCAGCAACAGTAGCAGCAGCAGGTATCGGACGCGTGGTCGACTCATTCTCGGCCAAAATCGGAAATGACCAAGGGTTCATCTCCCCATGAAGCGAAACGGACACAGTTGATCTGTTGCCCTTTTCCACCCAATCATAGAGCGCGAAAAATGACGCAATGTAGCCATCTTCAAGTCTCATCTTGTTTCAGTACTGTACCACCTCTATTCCACCTACTTTTGGTTCTGTCTCACTTCAAGAAACCGATAACTTACCGGTATCGTCGCCACCGTGACTTTGTGGCCTGAAGCGAGAGTCCGACGAGAGACCCCAACTCAAAAGCGCCGGCAGATCTCCATCAAGGCCCTCCTCTCCTCCTCTCCTCCTCCTCTCTCGCTCCACGATGATGCGCTCGCAGTCCATCCGCCTCGCGCGCCGCGCGTTCTCTACCGAGGTCAAGGAGGCCGCGCCGGCCGCTTCGTCCAAGTCGTCGGGCTCGTCGTTTGGCCAGCGGCTCGTGGCCTTCACCGTGGGCTTTGGTCTCGCCGCCGGCATCGGTCTCTATGAGCTCAACGAAGACGTGGCAGCGTCGACGCAGGAGATCCAGAACGCCATCGGCGCGCTCAAGAGCGAAGTCATGACGCAAAACGCCGCGCTCACCAAGCGCATTGAGCAGCTCGAGTCGCGCAAGTAAAAAAAAACAGTCTTCTCTCGTCGCATGAACACGTAACGCGTGCAGCTTCCGTCTTCCTCGCTTCTTTCTTGTCTCTCCTTCCTCTTTCTCTTGGTCTCCCTCTCTCTCTCTCTCTCTCTCTGCCCACATGCGAACAGCCACGCGAACTCCCTTACCAGCGGATCCAAGGGTGTTCATTAAATAGCGTGGTCAAAAGAGACACATTTCTACAGTCAGAAGAAGAGCTCGCCCTCGGCCGTCGCCGCGGCGGGCTCCGGCTTCGGTTTCCGTGGAGCGGGCTTGCTCTTGGCCGTGACCTTTTGCTGAACGTCCTTGGTCACGACCGCGCGCACGACGTCGGCAAACTGCACCGACGACAGCGCGTCTTGCAGCGTCCCAATGTCCTTGCGGAACGCGCGATTCTCCTCGATCGTCGCTTCGAGCCGCTCGCTGAGCTGCTTACAGCGCGTTTTCGACTCGCTCAGCTCGCGCTGCATGGCACAAAAGATGGCCACGTACTGAGACCGCAGCGCCTCGAGCTCGGCAAAATCGGTGTGTTGGAAATCGCGTAGTGCGTCGTCGAGGGTGCCACTTGCATCCGTCGTATCTGGGACGACGACAGAAGCCCCTGTGTCGTCGCTCGCATCGCCGGCTCCACTGTGGTGACTCGCTGACATCGCCTGCACCTCCAGCGAGGACGAGCGACTGCGCGAATCGCCGTGCTTGCTGGCGGGACGCGGTCGCCGTCGTGGCAGTCTCACAGTCCCATCGCTGTCGTTGCCATCAGTCTCCATAGCCTCAATGATCTGCAAGTCGGCAATCTCGGCCACGGAGATGCGCTTGGGTGCTCGTGGCAAGAGCAAGTGGTTTTGCAGTCCCATGGCCATGGCATTGCCAATCAACGCCTCGGCGTCTTGCAGTACCGAGTCGTTGTAAAAGTCGGTGCTTGTGACACTGAGACTCTCACTGGCCGAGCGGCGGCGTGGCAGTCCGCCCGTCTCAAACGACGAGCGGTCCGTGCCGTCTTCTTCGCTGTCGTCGTCTTCATCAATCAGAATGGCGCCGGCGCCGACTGTCGCTTGGTTCCATGGCAGACTGAACGCCGGCGGCGATCGCACGGGCACGGGGGTCGCTTTGCCAAGCGGCTGCTGGTCGTGGTCGTCTTGCTGCTGCTGCTGGCTCGACTGCTGCTCTTCCTCGGCGGCCGCGAGCGTGCGGATCGTGAGCATGGGCGACTGGCCCTTGGCGATCGCCTGGTTGATGAGCTCGCTCGACACGGCGCTGCGGCAAAACGCGCGCAGCGTGAGTGCAATGATATCGCGCACAGTGTGGGACGCCGCACGCAAGTGCACAAAGCAATTGTCGGCGAGAAACAAGTAGAACTCGTGCGGCGAGCACCGCACAATCTCGACGCGGATCGAGCTCGTGTAGAAGCCTTCAAACGGCGGCAAGAGCGACGACTCGCACGTGAGCCGCACGCGGCGGTCGTCAATGAGCAGCGTCCACGACTCGCGCATGTCGAGGAGACCGGTCGTGTTGTTTCGCGCGTCGTGCTCGCCCGCGCCGTCTTGGACCGCGAGACTCTCGAGCCCCATAAAGAGCACGGACCGCCGCTCGAGGTACGTCTCGACTTTGCTGCGCACGTCCGGGTCTTCCTTGATGGGTCCGTACTCGAGCAGCTTCGTGCGCACGGCGTCGTGGTCCTGCATCGCGACCTTGGCGAGAATCTTGGCGCCAATGTCGTCGGCCGTCGGCGTGAACCACTCGTCACAGGCGTCTAGAAACGAGAGAAATGAATTCGGAACCCAATTAGAATTGGCACTTTATGGACGCTCCCTCACCTGGGATCAGTTGAAACTCGTCGCGGTCGCTGCGCGCGCGAAACCACTGGACGCTCATGACGTAGCAGCACGTGTCGACCCGCAACGGGCTGCCCAGATACGTCAGTACGTTCATGTGCGTGTGGTGTACGCCGCCCTGGAGCATACAGAGCTCAAGCACTTTGGCCACGGAACAGGCGCCAACGCTCTCGCAGCGCTCCGCGAAATGCGCGAACGCGACGCCCAACGTCGAGCTGTAACTGGGCGGCACCGCGCGTTCCCTGTCGGCGTCAGTCTCGTCCAGTAGCGTAGAAATGCCCGGTAGAGCGAGCGCAAACGACCGCCGCTTGCCGAGCGATGGCGGGTTATTCGAGTCTTTGGACGAGGACGACGCCGTCGACACGCTGGTGCTCGCGTCGTGAGGGGACGAGTCGCTGCTGCGCGGGGACGACGACGGCGCGAGGCCGCGCTTCATGACGTCCATCCAGCGGTGCTTCATGCTCATGGTCTGTGCTCAGTACACTGGGAGACGCTGATCTATCTTGGGGCAGCCTCGTTGACTCTCCCTCCAGGACTCGAAAATGATGAAGTGAGACAGACTCAGACTCAGACCCAGTACTGCATCTGAATCGATAAACACGGTTTTTGAAGGGAAAATCGTTCTATGTGGACGTACCAAGCGAGAATATGGGGATGCGATCGGATGCATGCTCAGGCAGAGAGACCGGAGTTGGAAGGAGTCAGGATGCTTCCGATAGGACACTTCGGTAGTGAGTGACGCCTCAGTCGGGAACACAAGTTCATCGGTGGGGTCGGCAGCCTTGAACGAATAAAAGACCAGCGACGCTATTGATCCCCTCAGGCGATTCCTGTCAACACAGCCACTTTGCCCGCGTGCTGCTCAACTCCGCACGTGAATCATTTTTGTGTTGTGTACCTTTTCATTCTCGTTGCCAATCTGTCTAATGGGGTTCTTGCGAACAACGTGACTCGGTCTACTCCACCGACGCTTCCTTGGCGGCCTTGTTCGCCTGGAAAATCTCGCTGCGCTCGTGAAGGATCAACTTGATCCGCGCCATGGACTTTTGAACCTATTCACACATTACCACATGTGTCAACACCCTCGACTCAACCAATACATATTGCATTTCTCCAATCTCGAAGTCGTACCTTCTTTCGTCGCTCGGGGCTGGGCATCGGGACCATCTTGGCGCGGCAGTGCGCGCGCTCCGTCAGCAGCGCGTTGCGTTCCTTGAGCAACACGAACCAGAGCTTGTGGAGGTCGTCCGTGCTCTTCTGGCGCAGCATCCACGCCTTCCACTCGCCGCCCGTCACGACCTTGCGCTGGCCGACCGTGCCCGGCACCTTGGTGAGACTGTCGGGCTTGGCGCCATCGCCGACGAACGCCTGCACAGGGAAGAACTCCTCGATGCCACGGCGCGGCAGTACGCTGCCCGTCGACACGCGCAGGCCGCCCATGAGGCGGCGCATCTGGTTCATCAGCATGACACTTGAGCTTGTTCGTGCAATGCAGCAGGTCTGTGAGTGGTCGAGAATTGCTGCAACCTTCGCGCCACCTGGTGGTATTACCTCGCTACAATGACTTTTCAGGAAATTCAATCAATTTCTTTCATGAGAAAAAATCCAGAAACTGATTTTTGAGACTAACCATTTTATGACATTTATTCGTGAAAAGTACGCAAGCACCTGACCAAATCTCCACAAAACGCAGTTTGGCGTGGGGGGAGAATGGGGAACAGTGTTCAAGTACGTCCATGATAGATAGAGTGATGTAAACCACTAACTTAGTAGCCGCCCTGCTGGGTCTCCAAATGCTTGCGCACGACGCGAATCTCCTGGAGCAGCGTCATGTACTGCTCGTCCCGCAGCTGCTTCTCGGCACGCACGCGGTCGCGGCGACGCATAGTCCACTTGGTGATCTCGCTCCAGAAGGTGGCCGACAGTGCACTACCCAGTGCGACCACCCACTGGAACCACGAGATGTAGGCAAAGCCGAAGACGCTGTCCATGAGCACGGGCACCGTCGTGATGACCAACGTGAGCACGAGCGAGAGCAGCCCGGCGCCGACCAAGTGCTTGTTTGTCAAGATACCGACGAACATGGACGCCGTGAAGCTGCGGATCGTGAAGGCACGGAAGAACTCGGTAAAGCAGAGCGACAGAAACGTCAGCGTCTGCGCGCGTGCGACGCCGTCCCACATGCACACGTAGTCCCCGCCGCGGCAGACCACTTGGTCATCTTCATACGCCATGAGGGATTCGAGACCGGGAAACACGGAGGTGGTGCCGTTAGCATAGGTCGCTCCACAATTGCCGTACGTGCGCCAGCCACTGCTGGGGCCTTCCCACCGCTGGCAGGTCACGCCTCGATAGTCGTTGCCATTCGGACCCGTGGCACCCGCACCAGCAGCCAAAATGTCGTCAAGCAGCACGGTGCCAAAGTTCCAGTAAAAGCCCAGCACGGTCACGATCATGGTGCCGACGCCAATGTAGACGGCATTGAGCACAACCAGTTTCCAAAGCCGCCCAGGCAACAGCGGCGCCTTCTTCTTGCGTGGAGCGTCGTCCATGATGTGAGGATCACCCTTCTCCATACTGAGGGCCGCACCGGGCATGCCGTCCGTAAACAAGTTGAGCATGAGAATTTGGAGCGGTTCCAGTGGCATGGGCATGCCGATCGCGACGGCCGCAAACAAAATCACAATCTCGGCGACGTTGGTCGAGAGCAAGAAGATGACAAACTTCTGGATGTTGGCGTAGATCACACGACCACGCTCAACGGCCGCGACGATGCTGACAAAGTTGTCGTCCAGAAGCACCATGTCGGACGCACCCTTCGCGACTTCGGTTCCGGACACACCCATGGCGACACCAATGTCGGCTTCTTTCAGTGCGGGGGCATCGTTCACACCATCGCCAGTCATGGCAGCGACGAGTCCTTGGCGCTGGGGTGACTTGACAATCTCGATCTTGTCTTCCGGCTTGGCTCGGGCAAAGACATTCGTGCGGGACGTGATCTCATCAATCTCATGGTCGGGGAGGTACACGTCGCCAAGCGGCCGCAGCGTCGTACAGTCCGTAGCTTCCTCTTGTTCGTTCGCTCCGACCTCGAGCAAATCAATGTTCTTGGCAATGGCAATCGCCGTTTGCAGGTAATCGCCCGTGATCATGACCGTGCGGATCGACGCGCGGCGTGCAGTCAAGATAGCGGCCTTGACACCATCGCGCTCCGGGTCAATCGACGCCATCAAACCCATGAGCACCAATGGCTGCGACAACGCGGCAAACTTCTCGTCCATGTCGTCACAGTCCGGGGCGTACGGAAGATCCGTGAGCGGCTGAATGGCCACGGCCAGCACGCGCAGGGCCTGCGATGACAGCTTGTCCACCGTGTTCATGATCTGTTGGCGGTGCTCGTCCGTGAGGTTGACAAACGTGCCGTCCGTTTGGCAGAAGCGCGTGCAGTTGTTGAGAATGTAGTTCGGTGCACCCTTGACGTTGGCCACGTAGCGGATCTTGTCATCAAATCGGAGCGTGTCAAGCATACCCGATGGTGGTAGCTTGTTAAGCGTGATCATCATCTTACGAGAAGAACTGAAGGGCACTTCAGCCACACGCTCATACTCTTGCGACACTGCGTCTTCCCAGATCTCGGCCTTAGCGGCCGCCACCACAAGTGGAGCCTCCGACGAGTTACCAAAGGGCACCCACGTCATGACGCCGTCGACGTCCTGCTGCTTGAGGTGCGTGTTGCTGCACAGCACACACGACAGCAGCGTCGCGCGGACTTGGACATTGGACGAACCAGGCGTGGCCTGGTTCACGCCGTTAAAGAAGATTCCGCCTTCCGGGTTGAATCCCTTGCCCGTGATATCGTACGTCTTAAAGTCGCCCCACATCTTGATCGCCGTCATCTTGCCTTCCGTCAAAGTACCAGTCTTATCGGTACAAATCACCGAGGCAGCACCCAGCGTCTCGACGGCCGCGAGCTTACGGACGAGCACATTCTTCTTGACCATGGCGACTGTGCCAACTGAGAGACATATCGTCACGACCATGGGCAGACCTTCCGGCACAGCACTCACGGCGATCGACACGGCAATCATAATCATCGAGAGCCAAATGGGGCGGTCAGGGTTCTTGGGGTTCTTGGTACCGCGTGCAATGCCCACTACAAAGACAATCACACTGACGAGCAGCGCGAGTGTGCCGATGAAAAACGCCAAGCGGTGCAGTCCCAATTGGAGTGGCGTCTGCTTGGGCTGGTACTTCTCAAGGCAGTTAGCAAGCGGGTTCTTGGACTTCGTAGGTGATCGCTCACCCGAGCCGCTGCTCTTCAGCAGCGCCGCGATCGAGCCGACACGAGTCTTCATGCCCGTCTCGACCACAATGCCGCGCGCATTGCCGGCCGTGATGGTAGTCGACGAGAACACCATGTTGTCGGCCGTTAGTTTCTTGGAGTTGCCCACGTTGGCATTGTACTTTTTCGAGACATCTTCAGACTCGCCCGTCAGGAGCATCTCATTGACCTTGAGATCGGAACTTGTAAAGAGCCGAATATCAGCGGGCACAACATCGCCCGTCGTGAGCATGACGACGTCGCCGGGCACGAGCAGCTTGCTGTCAATGACCTGGTGCTCACCGTCACGCAGCACGACACACTGCGGCGACGCCATTTGTGCGAGCGCGTCGAGTGCATTACCGGCCGAGTATTCTTGCCATGTCGTGATCGTCGCATTCAAGATGATGATGAGCATCACGGCCGTGCCTTCGACGTACTTGTCGAGGAGGAAGGATGCGACCGCTGCGATCACGAGCAACGCCATGATCATGTTGTACAGCTGGAGCAGAAAGACAATGTAGAGCGGCGCGCGTGGGTCTTCGTCGAGCGCATTCGCCCCATACTGGGAGAGCCGTGCCTCGCTCTGCGCGGCCGTAAGGCCGAGCTGCTGGCTCGTGGATAGCTCCTTGATGATGACATCCATGGGCTGCAGCTCCCAGAGCTTTTGGTCGACCGCCTGGAGACTCGCAAACGAAGCTTTGGCTTCCATAGGATTCTCGGCGAGCAGTCGCTCCGAGTCGCTCATGAACCGTGCGCGGTGGTCCGAGTCGTCGTCAGATCCATACGGATCTTCGACGGTCGCCGCCGCCTGGAGACTCTCGACGAACTGCGTGGTCGACGTGAACGAGTGGTTGCTGGTCGGGGGCATCGCGCGCGGAGACATGAACGCCTGGAACGCGGCGTGGTGGTGGGGCCTCTCGTCTCCATCTAGGAGGAGTTCTTGAGGACGAGGTGGTCGGCTCATGGTCTTGGCATCCAGAAAAGAAAGGACTGAATAGGGACGAAGGAGAGAGGCCCTGAGTTGACGGGAGAAGGAGGCTTGCCAGATCGCTGGCAAATTGAAGAATGAGTGAAAATGAAAAAACATAACGGTTCCTTGCGAACCCTTTCGCACGAAAGGATCCTGAGACCATCATTCTGTCCTTGAAGAGCCTTTTTGACGAATTAAGGGGTAGGGTTACGTCGCATGTCGCAAGTGTGTCCATCCGTACCGAAATACAGTACACATGTCCGGAAAAGATCTGCTTGCTTTTCATATCTTGATTTCAGTATGCCTGTGGATTAAAAAAGGGCATTCCAAGAACAGAGATATGATTGACTAGTTTATGTACAGCTTGGCAAAAAATAACTCGCTCGATGTGGGTAGGGGTCCAAGAGCCCCCTCTCGCATCACTCACGCAATTCTAATTACTCCGCTATGTACTGTAGACCGCCCATAAGCGTTCCCTGCATTCGATCCTTCTACTTGCGAAGAGGCTCCTCACAGCATCACACCGCACGCAAGCCGCAGCCGCGGGACTCTCGTACGCCACACTCCATGCGAGTGCGTTATGCACGCAGTGTTAATACTAGTACACGCGCACTTGGCAAACGAACGTGGACCAGTGGATTCTCGAAAAGTCCAATGGAAGCCGGTTTGTGTTTCTTCTGCGTTTTCTTGTTTGCTGCACGTTGGCGCAGCCCACACCTCTCGATGATCTTAGCTTTTGTGACGGTGGACCGTCCGCTGGGGACAATGGAACTTCAATCAACTCGGTCCGCCCTCTCTCAATGTGGTGATCAGCATTCACGGGGGTCAGACAATTTTGGATGGATAAAGCGCCAACAATGGATACAGACCAGACCATACAACTAAGCTGTCCGGACCACTACAGACAATACACAGCGAACTGAACACAACATTCATGTCTGTATGAACTGTATGCACCGGTACTGTACTCTATGAGCTTCGCATCCAGTTGATAGCAGCCACGTCGGCGCTCCCTCTCGCCCACGATGGTGATCGTCTCATCCTGTCTGTTGAAACTCCGAATTGATGGAGAGGGAACCCATCTTGGGACATGCATCCAGATGGAGCTCTCTCGATGGATGTCCGCGCTGAAGAGTGGGAACTGTCTGTCACTGTTGGTCAGAAAAGCACTGGATGGTAGAACGTCATCACCCCGACGAAAAAAAAAACAGAAGATATAATGTGTCACTGTTCAGCGCTGTTTTATTCTGATTTGTGATTCTGCGAGTTGGAATTCTTTTACAGACAGGCAGTCATCAGGAGGACGCCGTAATCACCGTGACCTCCATGGCGTTTTCACTGCATAACACACACGCACACAACAGTCGCAACGTATCTGTCTCCTCATTAACATGAACAATAGTGGCTGACAGACAGTTCTGTGTGCAGCATTCCCAAAGCAACCGAACCCATGTCACAGTTTGTGACCCACATGGGTCCTCAAAGCGACATGAGGGGTCGGCTGCGTACATCGTCGACGACTATTGCACCACCCGTGTAAGAGTGTACATTGTTCCGTTTACTGTTCTGCCGTCCGCCTGATGTCTCTCTCGGTTACAGGCTTATGCGCGACCAGCACCATGCCCACGGAGCATCATGGTCGATTACGTACTGTAGTCTACGTTGCAGTCGGCGGCTCTGGTTTCCCAGTGGCAATTGCGAATCGTCCGGATCGTTGTACCGTATACACAGCGCCGGCGTGATATATGCTTTTGCTGACATCTCCCGAACGGAATGACGGTTGTGTTCCAAGGCTTCATGACGGACCGTCAGACGCGGATGAGGTCGAGAGGTCGGAGAAAGTGGAAAACGAAGATTAACTGGAGCCTGATATCGAGCGTTTTTCTGCGACCTGGGTCTTCACGCAGCCGTGGCACTTGCGCTCTCTTCGCGTGAATCTTCCAGCTTGCCAAATGTCCACGCATCGACATTGAATCGATGTTTAATTAATTGATCGACACGGTTAATCTGTCGAACGGTTGGGGAGCGACGGCGGTTCCTACTACTTCATGCGAGTGCGAGGGGAGACGGGAGGAGCAGAGGCAGACACGAGGCACGCTTGATCCCAACGAAGGTCGGCTGCTGGAACGTACCACCCTCTTCCTAGGCCAACACTCGGAGGAGCTCACAACATCGTACACTGGCTCAACGGCGAGTCCACACCCGTCAAGATGCCCATTTAAAACGTACGGCGGCGCAGTGGAACGTCGCCGATAGCGGTGTGGTTCCCACGCCCATGAGGCATTAGTCGAAATACCGCGTCTCGCTATAGGCCTTCTCCTTGCGAACCTGGTCTCACATTAAAGAGCTGGTATTCGTTATCCTGGCGAGACTCCTGCACGCCCGCCGGGTACGGATCGATCAGCGCCTTGCCGTTGACGTACAGCAGCTCGGGTCTCGTGTCGCTCACGGGCGTGAAGTTTGCAAGGCTTCCACAGAGCGTATCCGGGTGGTCTTCCATGTCTCGACTCGTGGACGACGACACGACGCTCACGCCCCAGGGCGAAAAGAAATAGTCGACGTGCAGGAGAAGTCCAACTCGAACCGCGATGCGTGATGAGAAGCCACAGCACGTTCATGGCCTTGCTGGAACGTGACTTGTCGATCGCGACCATGGACGAATGATGCTGGTTTTCCTATCCTATTTCCATCCTATTCATCCTAAAATTCCTAAAATAATTGTGTCGCATACGATCAGATATACATATATACAGCATAGGAGATGATTTAAGGGTCGCGAAGTTCAACATAAGCTTCGTATTTGCCAGAATTGGTTGGGGTCGATCGAGCTCGAATTCATCGAGTTATGTCTGTTCAAAGTCGCAAGTTTGGTGAAAACCGAAACTATCTTTTCACACATTTTCAAGCATTCACAGCTCAGTCAAAACGACTATTCATTCAGTGGAACTCACACCAATAGGAAGAGCGCGACACGTGAATGTTTTGGCGGGATCTCAAGCGCATTCGTGAGGGTATACGAGGCATATTGCTTCATCATCTTTTTATTGACTTTCACTGGCATCTGTCTTCACTTACAAAATTCAATACAAATCAACAATTACACAATTAGAGCCTACTGGCAGGTATTAAAATGGGAAATGCTACAGCCCAGGTTTTCATATGTTCGCAAAAACAGGGCTGTGACAGGTGTTGACCGGGTTCATCCAGGTTCCAAGAAAATAAAAAGGGGAAAAGACAAAATGCGGCCGTTTTTTAAAGTGCGGGACAGGATCATTAGCACCCACATTTTTTGCGATTTCTCACCAACCAAAACGCTTCTGGCGACTCTTTTTTGATATATTCTGCCAATCATAATGCAAAATAGGGGACATGTGCTGCGCGCCGGATTTTTGACTCCTTCAACACGGTCTCGAACGTC
>JAADWA010000034.1:0-88664 GCA_023335935.1 Pythium phragmiticola | reverse complement strand
TCGGCGTGGCGCTCGTTAGAAGGGATCTGGATCTTCAAGCCTTTACTATGGAATGGAGTATATTGCGATACATCTAGTAAACTGCGATACCTATATGCAAGAAGGCTACTGGGGTCCCAATAAGGAGGCCTGCCAATGAAGAAAGTCGCCAGCCGAGAGTTGTTCTAGGCCCGCCCACTCGGGCCGAGCCGTTGTATGATGGGTCTGGATGCTGCGGTGAGTATCCATGGCGATGTTGGCGGCGGTGTCCGCCGCCTTGTTGAATGGCCGAGATGGTGTGACCAGCGGGTGATGCCAAGGCCGTCGGCGAGGCGGCCGAGTGGTAGAATCTTCGGCGGACGGTATTGTTGGAGTTGGTTGATAATGAGCTGGCTGTCACCGACGACCGACAGAGGCCGCCAGCGATGCCGGTCCGCCGCTGCCAACTCTGTCACCAAACCGAGGTATTCGACTTGGTTGTTCGTGGTGCTAGGCTTATCGCAGGGATCTTCAAGTCGGCTGCGGTCGTGCCACAACCAGGAGGAAGGTGGTCGGCGAACGATTCTGTTCATACAGTACCGTAATAAGATAGAAACAGTGACTCGAAGGGTTCAGTGAAGCTTCTGGAAGTTCGCTGCTAATCCGATATACTTTATTTCAGTGGACTGACTTTATTGTCAGTACATATTGATTTTCTATTACTCTTTATTTTTAAAACTATACTACTTTTAAGTGTACTTTCTCTATTACTGCTTATTAAAATAAGAAGGGATAGAGAGTGTATACTCAAAAGTAGTATGTTCTCTTCAATGTACTTAAATAGAAAGAGGTCGGCTGACTACTTGCGGAGTCGGACGTAAAACTATAATATCAGTATATATGACAAATATATGACTTGAATGTACTATATTATACCATGTCCATTGATTTCTTCACCAAAACATGACCCGACTCAGGTCGGATTTACCAGTACGCGGTCCCCTGTCTCTTGCGACTGAGGTCGTGCCCGGTCGTCGACCGCGATGAAGAGCAAACGAGAACCACAAGCCAAAGAACGCTGCCGACGCCCCCTCTCTAGCTGGCCTTGGCGACTGTGGACGCCTCTGTGACTTGCGCCTCGTCCCCTCTTTGCTCTCCCGACACAGTATCGCCGTCTCACTTGTTTCACTTCGATTTTCCTGTCCGGACCCACACGTACACACTACAATGGACTCGGCGAAGACGCAGTCGGATGCTAAGCCCCCCAACGGCCGACCGCCACTGCCCCCGGCGGCGGCGAGAACCCATGGCAACGATGACGACGACGAGCACAAGGACGCCGGAACCACCACTACGACCGAGGCACAGTCCGTGGCGGTTCCGTTGCGACCGTTCCCGCGTGGCCTCCGCCGCCTGCGCGACCGTCTGCAGGTGCAGGACGACGGGTTGCGTTTCGACGTGAACCGCATTCAGCAAGAGATTGCCGACCTCAACGTGCAACGGCTCGTGCTCAACACCAAGCATGCAGTCAAGCGGCGGCTGTTGCTGCAAAAGTCGGTCGAAGTCGTGGTCGAATACTTCGGCGCGTTCCAGCACGGCTGGATCTTGGATGCGGCGCCCACGGACCAACACATTGCCGAGCTGCAGGCGTCGCTGGGGACACGATCGTTCTCGATGCTACGGTTGCCGCGGCAGGAAAGCGAACAGGCCGCGTTCCTGCGAGAACGCCAGCGATTACTCATGGACCGGCAGCAGCATTTCGTCGCGACGGCGCTGGACTCGGCTATGGTCTTTGGGCCGGTTGACGACGGTGTCGATGCGTTTGTGGCCGATTGGAAAAAGTTCTCCGAGCACCACCGACTGCCGCGGCTCACGCTCACGTGCATGACGTGCCACGGCTCGGCTGACGAGCCCATTGTGATCGCACTCGGCACGTTCAGCGGCACGCTCATGCACAAGGCACTGGAAGAAAAGTACCCGCGCGGGCTCAGCGATCCACAACTTATGGAACAGCTTGTGGGCGCGGCGATCCAGTACCCAAGCCGGGAGATCTTCTACTTTAGTAATACCGGTCTCATCACGCGGTACGATCGTGGGCTCGACTATGTCTGTGCGTTCGCACGCCTGCTGAGCAAGCTGGAACATGTGTCCACTGTGCTTCACGAGACAATGCTGTGGGATAACGGCAGCGTCACGCCACAGACACAAGGTCGGGAGGGAGCAGCGTCCGTCGTGTTGCCACAGGCAAGTGAGATGTTGCCCGTGGGGACAAGGGCAACCCAGCGTCGAGAGGAAAGCAAGGAGACGTGACAGAAGTGATCCTTCAAATTCAGCGAGCCAGCTAACAGCGTCCAGCTCAACTTGATGCGGATACTGAATCCGCCAACGTCCCCGCCCCCCTCCTCTCCCGTTCCTCACGTGACTCGGCTCACGCATACGGCCTGACTGTCTTCATTGCGCAAGCACGGTATCCGACCTATCGGATTCGGCGTCGGTCGGCCCAGCCACTAGTCATGTGGCCATTTCTTTCAGTCAATAGGCTTACCGTGTACATGACGAGGGGCCACTGACTGCGCATAAGGTCGTCTTATACCAGTACAGCATCGGCGGTAAGGATTAATTGAAGCGTTCATATTAATTGATTGAGCTCCCTTCCACGACTTGCAACCCATCTCAACATCGGCATGTGTCTGTGTTGCAGATGAGCTATATGCGTGTTGGCGACGGCAGTGTACCTATTACACCGTGCTAAGGCTACGGTAAGCCACGCCTCTACTTGGCTTTCTGACCCACTGACGCTTGAGCCGCCGACTCGGACCTCGCCCAAGCTGCGACCAACCATGGGTGTGCTCAGCTACTGATCCAGCCGCGCTACGTCGACTAGCGCTACCGACCCCAGCTCATCGCCGCAGCGGGTAGTGTACAGGTCGCTTCCACGATAGCTATACGCGCCACCGCTGGCTACTCGGGGACGCACCGTACCTAATGTCGCCGTAGGCATCAACGTAGCCATGGTGGACGCGCTAGAACTAACAGACGATCGCCTTCGCCGTTGCGACGGCTGACGAGCATGGAAACCGCCGCTGTGACGAAACTGGCTATCGCCGTCGTGCAACGCGATCACACAGAGGCCGCTGTCAAGCGAACTCAGGACCTTTACCATTGCATCTCAGGCTTCGCCCTGCCAATTATGCGCGGCGGCTTGCGTCACGAGATATTTATCTTGTCGCATTCGTTACGAACGCTTTTATATTTAAAATTAATTAACTCTCCTATCACCAACTGACAACGCTTTTGTTCGGAAGCTGAGGTTGGTGAAGGGGCTGCGACAGTTCGCTTTGGCTTGGCTCTTGTCAGTTCTGTACTTTTTGGCAGGAGCCATCATGTGCGGCACGCTGACGCACCAGAGATCTGCGACGTAGTGAAAACTTAGAGAGAATAGTAGGTTTTGGTGGATTCTTCGTGGCGGCACCATGATCTACTACTGTACAGTTGGAGCAGTTTGGTCATAGGCGACAGGCCACGCCCATAATGGGTTTGCAAGTAGCATTCTGTTCTCATCTTCCCAGATCGGTCGCTCCCTATCGACACGAACTCTCAAAGCGCTGCTATTGTAGTACTCACTAATGGATACGTTGAAGTACAGTCATTCCCCAAGTGACAACGCAATCTGACATAGAAACATTCAGGGAGATCAGTTTTTAAAAGCGAATATGAGGATAAGGACTCCCAAAGTTTCAAATTACGAGAGGATCCGTTATCGTGTCGTTATTCATAATAGTTGGGTTCTCGCTTCACTGACAAACAGACTGACAGATTCGTGATTTGTCATCAAGCAATCGCCATCACAGTGTGTGCAGATGTCTATGTAGTACTCAGTCTCCGCACATGAACACTCTACTAATACGTCTTTGCTTCCTCTTGTGGACCCGCACACGCCATCGTCACCAAGTCACTTGTACGTCTCAATGGACCCGCGACCCCAAGTCGCTTGATGCAAACGCTCAGACGGCATGTGGCACTGGCCACTTGACTCACACCTATGCGAAAAACGGCAACGCGCGGCTGCGCTGCCTCGAGACTTCCGTCGATGGAACTGTCGCGTGGCGGTCTGAGTCTGTGCGACGTGACCAGACTGACCCGGCGCGCGGTTCCACGTCACTCTCGGCATGGCTCCTCTCTCGCTCTCTCTCCCAGCAGTTCTTGAAGCCCGATAAAAAGAGCCATCGCGCTGGCAGCGCGTCTCACGCAAACGCCGCCCCACGGGCAATATAGAAGGACAAGCTGCGCTTCGCTGGTTCAAGGTATTTGTCAGAGCGTGTCACTCTGTACTCTACTGCGGCATGAGAGAAACAGGAGATCCGTGGAACAGGAGAGAGGGGCAGTACAGTAGTGAGAGAAAGAGAGAGAGCCAGAGGGGGATGACCTCTTGACCACGAACTTTATTCTGAAGCTGAGTTGAACGGACAGGCCAGCCCACCCATGTCGCAGCCAACGCCGTGCAGAGACCAGGCTGGCAACAAGTGATGGTCATATCGCCTTCGCTCGACAGCGTGTCCCCAGATTGATTGAACAGAGCTGGCTCACGGGTCTAGTCACCAGGCGGCCTCTGCTATTGTAGATCTTCACAACTAAATTAGTCCGACAAAGAACTCACACACAACCGGAAGAAAATGTCCCACCCACCACCGCCGCCGTCGCCAGGATTTCCAGGCTCCCCCGTGGCATCTTCGTTCATGCCGTTGTTTCGGTGGAGCGACGCCTCGCCCAAGAGCCCCGATGTACACTCCAAGGGCGTCTGGTCCGAGGCTGAACATGGCCGCTTCCTTGACGCACTCAAGCGGTTCCCACAGGGTCCGTGGAAGGCAATCACGGCCCACATTGGCACACGGTCGATTCGCCAGGTGCAGACCCACGCGCAAAAGTACATGGAAAAAGTCCAGCGGCGCGCACGCGGCCTCAAGACAGCCCACCCTCGGCTTGTGCGGCGCGACCACCGGATCGACGAAGACGTCAAGGCCTGGTGGGCACGCGAGACGGAGATGCTTGCCAGTTCATCATCGTCGACATCGAGGCCCAAGCCTACGACCCGTCGCCGGCGACAGCACCGCCGACGAGACAGCGACGACACCACAGTGTCAACGACTAGCTCGAGCAGCCTGCGCGAGATGGTGCAGGAGATGCCAGACACAAATGAAGCCAAGACAGAGGTGAAGACGAAGACAGAGGACGACGGTTTGCTGAATCTCGAGCCGCTGCCTTTGTGGGAGGCGCTTGCCTGCACGAGTCCGATTCCGACACTGGAGGAGTGTCTCGCCGTTGTATGCGAGTGTCTAGCAGAGCCCTTGGTGTCGACGCAGCTAGATTTCGTGCTCCCCTCAGTCGTGTGACTGTCAGCAATTAAATGGAACCAACTTGTGTCGTTCGCTTTGCATAAAGATCGTACGTGGTCGTCCTTGCTACTTAACGTTATGCGAAGAAACTCGGATTAGTCGCAGAAAGTTTCACAGAGAGATTTCTTCTACTACGTCGTATCTGGACACCCCATCACTGAGGAGGCAGCGTTTCCGGATCATCCCAGCGTCTTGCTGGGATCTCTCCATCACCACAATTCGACAGACGGCTACCGTTTGACGCCAGTGGTATATTGTTTTGCGGATGTTGAGCTCTTGACCGTTCGATTAAAACGACTGAAACCAAACAGACAGTTTGCCTCTTGCACCCTTTCAAGCACTGACGCCAAGCGTTTCGCTGAACCTCGCGAGCTCCGCTGCACCCTATACTCGTTTGGTACATCGGTGTGGCTTCGACACAAGCATGCTTGAACAGGCTTTAATTTCTTGTGTTGTGTGGGCGAGAATGTGGCGCGATGGTTTGGCCATCAACCGAATGACTAGTAAATATTGTGGAGGAATGAAGGTGTACTATGCATGCAGCGAGTTGCGCTGAAGAACGCCGTGGCTGGTGGGAGCGGGGCGCTTGGGAGTGGGAACCGCGCTTGCCTATGCCAATGCCAGTGGCAATAGGGAGGGCACCTTGCCAGTCGTCGTTCGCAGATTCTTCAAAATCCAGCTGGTGACTCCATGGCACAATGGGTTCGAAAATTTTGGATACGACACCGGTTTTCCACCGGTTTCTCGATCGGTTTCGGACGCCAAAACTGACGACGGTAAATTACGAGGTTTGTCGCGTGTTCCGACTTCTCGCCGTTTCACACCTAATCCCCCACCTTTTCACCGTCAGCAGCACGTGTTAAAGTACATACATGACTTCTCCTGCCTATACCCCCTCGATGGATACTGCATTAGCGAATGGAAGGGCGGAAAGTACCCTGTCTGTTTTTTTCAGAAGGGTTCGGTTCACCTGTCAGGGCAAAATATTTTGAAATCTTTCGTTCTCTGAACTCGCCTCTTGTGTTGGGGCTTGAATATTCGCGTCTTCTTGGCAGTTGCTGGAGTACAGTACGCTCCCGCACACTGTAATAGTGGACTCTGTCCAAGGTGGATTTTCAGCGTCGCATTGCGCTTGGTTGGCATTTCCAACTGCCCCACACAAAACCAACGCCAACAGCTTTTCCTGCGTGAAGAAGCTCGCGTATTTTCTCGGCAGTCCCAGAAACCAATTCGCGCTAATAGACCAACGATGGAGGATTCAGTGCCTCTACGTGCGACGTTCCAGAACAGCGAATACCCCGCGGGGATCCACCGCCAGTCTGAGGACGTGAACCTCCTTGACTCGTCCCGCGGGACGCTCTCGAACGGCATGCCCCGCATGACCGAGTTCGTGATCACGGCCGTGGAGCCGGATGGCTCGGCGCGACCCGAGCGCAAGGCCGACTACAAGGGCCGCATCCGGGTGCGTTGAGTGTCAATCTTTCTATGGATTTGTTGGACGGAGGCTGACGGTCTCGCGTGTTTCTTAGACGTGGCCCGGAATTCTCTTGTTGCTGGGCTTAATCGGCGCGGCGGCAGCGCTCATCACGTTAAACGCCATGAGCGCCCACGACAAATCGGCCACCCTCGAACGCAAGTACGAGTACAACTTGCAAAATAGCCGTAAAATCCAGGACGGACTTAACTCGACGGATCTCGTTGACGACGACGGCCAAGTCGGCAACCCGAAAAAGTACCCGAGCATGGGCTGCGAGCTGCCCGACTACCAGAGCAAGAACGGTCAGATCTACGCGATCTCGAAGAACGGCACCGAAGTGCCCGTCGGTATCAAGGGCGTCAACTGGTTCGGCATGGAAACGTACGGTCTCCTTTGGTAGATCACGATCTCGCTGGAAGCTTCACACTGACTCGGTCGGGGTTTCTGTTTGATAGTGGTAACGCCATTCCGTTCGGCCTTTGGGAGAACTCGCAGAACGGCACGACGGCGGTACGTTATGAGGGCACGGCGGGATTGGAGAATGAGATATACACTAAACAATCTCCCTTCTCTATTGCAGTATGAGATTGCGTCGTTCCTGGCTCGCAACAAGTTCAACAGCGTCCGTCTCCCCATCTGTATCAAGAGCGTCTTGAACAACCTGCTCCCGCAAAAGAACCTCGTCAACCTGAACTCGAACCGCGCGCTCAACATTTCATCGTACATGTCGGCGATCAAGAGCATTGTCAAGTCGCTCGCGTTCCGCAAGGTCACGGTGATGATCAGTCTCCACACGCTGGACATCAAGAAATCTGGTGGCGCCTGGTACGATGCCTCACTTGGTGTGAGTGAAGACGACTTTCTCAAGGCCGTCGACATGATTACGAAGGAGCTGTGCAACGAAGACTACTGGAACATTCTCGGACTCGACTTGAAGAACGAGCCGCACGAGTGCTCGTGGGGGGGCGCTGCGCCCGACTGGCAAAAGGGCGCGACACTCATTGGCAACCGCATGCTCAAGGGCTGTCCAAACTGGCTGGCGTTTGTCGAGGGCATCAACAAGGAACACTCGTTTACGTACAACGGTAAGCCTAAAACGTACTTCGACTGGTGGGGCGGTGGGCTCCAGGACGCCGGCAAGAACCCCGTCGAGCTCACGACTCCTAACAAGGTCGTGTACGCGCCACACTATTACAACACGGGTGTGTCGCCGGCGTGGTACCTGTATGGTGGCGGCACTCCAGGTCCCAACGGTGTGCTGAACAACTACATTGAGCTCGACGACGATACGCTCCGCTCCAATGTGAACGTGACGTTCATGGACATGTTCGGCTACTTGTCGGTGCGCCGAAAAGAAGCCGTCGTCATGGGCGAGTTTGCCGGTCTCTATGCGAACGATGCCCACCCCAAGCTCACGACCAAGCGCACGACGGATTTCACGATCGAGGCGATGCTCGGGGCCGACTTTGCCGGCGGTTACATGTGGTCGCTGAACCCAGAGAGTGCGTACCAGTTCAATCCAGCCGACAAGTACGGCCATTTCACGGAAGGTCTGCTCAGCGACGACTGGCTGTCGCCCGACAAGGTCTTCCTCGAGGGCATGGCGGCGATGGACCGCATCCGTGACCTCAAGATGTTCCCGTGCTTCCCCACCACGGTCAGCAAGTAAGAGACTTGCCTGTTTCTGGATTTTTCCCGAGAATCGGCTTGTCCGTCCAGGAAGACAGACCAACGAGGGGCTTCTTCCGATCCCATTCACACACTCTTTTCATTCATACAAATGTGCATGTGCCTTTGGAAAGAAAGTGTTGCTTGTGTGAGATCACATCACGTTCCTGTTGCAGTTTAGAAGTTCTAGCGTGCGGCATATTCTCACTTACTCTAGTACATTTGCGGCGATGATTACTGATGTAAGTTAGTGCGCTTCAACTAAAAGAGCATTTGTGTGCAGAGTTCTGCAGAAACCGCAACTTGCCAGTTGCCAGTCTGCAAAACTGACTTGCGCCCATCATTCCCACGAATCTCGCGAGGATACGACCCCGTTCCGTTCAATTTTGTTCAATCAAAATCGCTCTTTTGTAATTTATAACCAATAGACAGGCATCAACATGTAAAGGAGGCGTTCGGTGTTAGGGTCTTGCCCGCCTCTCTGAAAAGCGCCGCCTGGTTCGGTGTGTCAACATGGTCGGGGTCCAGCCCTGGCTTCTCGCTGGATGCAACCAAGTACAAGCAGTACGTCAGACACCACCAGGGTCAAGTTACTCGCGGAACTGGAGTCCGGACGATCTCCACTGCTTCGTCAAACGGCGTCTTCTCTTCGCTTCTCCAGCGCTCATCCACTTTACGTAGTAGCATAGTCTGGCACACTCGTGTGTTCGCCTCGTGGGCGCTCGGCAGGCAGCATCATGGAGAGCTCGTGGCGGCCTTCCGTGGCTAAGCAATCGGAGGACTCGACAACATGGCGTATCACGGCGCTCATGTCGCTCGGGCCGGGCCTGATAAAGCCCCTGCTCGCGCCTCATCGCACGGAGTACTCGAACGATGTGAACAACAACCACAGCGCCGCGACGACCGCGGCGAGCCGCGATGAACCAGCACAGCACCGCATTTACATCAAGAAAGCACAGAATGGTCGTGAGAAGCGGTCGGATTACAAGGGCGGGTACCGGAGATGGCCCGGTGTGCTGCTGCTGCTGCTCATTTTGTTGGGCGGGTCGTACGCGCTTGCGACCAAGGCCCGGGAGGCACGCACGGCCATGCAATTGCGCGCCCGAGAGTTTGAGCGCTCCGCGCAGAATGGCCGCAAGATCAAGGACGGCGCCAAGACGCCCGGCGGGGACGACATTGCCGACGACGGCCAGATCGGCAACCCGAAGAGCTACAAGCTGACCAATACCAGTACGTCTTGTCGGTATAGGGTGCCGGTATGAAGTGGCGAGGTATCTAATATGGTGGCTGTGATAATCAACAGAATGCGAGCAACCCGACTACCAGAGTAAGAATGGTCGGCTTGTCGCCGTGTCCCAGAACGGTACGGAAGTGCCGTTCCAGATCAAGGGCGTCAACTGGTTCGGCATGGAGACGTCGCTCGCAATCCCCTTTGGACTGTGGGAAAACCAGATCAACGGCTCCAGCGCGGTGCGTTTTTATATCTTTATTTTGTGACCACTACGAAAGAATGTGCTTTGCCTGACGGTTTGGCTCTGGCAGTACGAAATCGCGGCCTTTCTTTCTCGCAATAAGTTCAACGCCGTGCGGATCCCCGTGTCCATTGAGAATATCATGAACAACAACCCGCCGGCCCCGGGCGTCGTGAACAGGGCCTCGAACCGCGCGCTGAACCTAAAGAACTTCATCACGTCGCTGCAGTCGATCGTCGAGTCGCTCGCGTTCCGCAAGATTGGCGTCATGATCAGCATGCATCGTCTCACCAACACCAAGTCGGGCGACAACTGGTTTGACCCGGCACTCGGCGTGAGCCAAGAGATGTTTCTCCAGGCCATGGCTACCATCTCCAAGGAGCTCTGCGGCGAAGACTATTGGAACATCATTGGCGTGGACTTGAAGAACGAACCCGAGAAGGCTGACTGGGGCACGGGCACGGAGAACGACTTTGTGGTCGGCGCCGAGAAGATCGCCAAGGTCATGCACGAACACTGTCCCAATTGGCTCGCGTTTGTTGAAGGCGTCGTGAACGTCCACACAATGACATTGGACGGTGTCCAGACAGAGTACTACGATTGGTGGGGAGGCGGCCTGCAGGACGCCGCGAAGAAGCGTCCGCAGTTTACGATCCCGAACAAGCTCGTGTGGGCGCCGCACTACTACACGACGGCTGTCGCGCCGCAGAAGTACTTTTACGGTACGGGTACGAGCGAGGACTACTCGCAGTATGTTGAGCTCGGCGACGAGGAACTGTACAAGCGGATCGAGGCGACGATGCACGACATGTTTGGCTATCTGGTGGAGGAGAACACGAACGCCCTGGTGCTCGGCGAATTTGCCGGATTGTACTCAAAGGACGCCCACCCGATGAAGACCACGAAGCGCACCACGGACCTGACGATCCGCGTCATGATGAGCAAGAACTATGCCGGCGGCTTCATGTGGTCGCTGAATCCGGAAAGCAAGTACGAGTACAACCCGGCTAACCAGAAAGGCACCTTCACCGAAGGCCTGCTCATGGACGACTGGCTCACACCCAACACCGAGTTTATCAATGCGTTCCTGCCCATGGACGCGATGCCGGATCTCAAACCCATGCCGTGCTTTCAAGTAAAACGAGAAGTCACCAAGAAGCCGTCAACGGATGAGGCCGAGGCTTGATTTTCTCACTGGGGCATCGATGGGATCTGCGTGTGTGGTATCCGAGCCACTGGATGTGAGTATCTGCCGTATGTACCCCTAGGGGCCTTACAGTGGTCTGTGTTCGTAGCGTTTTTTACGGAGCAGCGAAAGAGCGACGCTGCTCGAGTCGAAGTATCAGTATTATTTAGACACCAAAGCTCAGCACAACAATATCAATTAATTTCTGCTGCAACAGCATTCACGCTACAGGATGGCTACAGTCACTAAGAGTATAGTCACTAAAAATATTTCAGCCAATCACGAGACGACAACTCAATCCGTATTTACGTGTTCGTAAATTCTGTCCCATTTCTTACAGATTACCCCTCTGTTGAAGAGAGCGGGACCAGCTTTGGCAACGCAACGTGGAAGCGCCCGAGACGGCACAATAAAGCGCGAAACGACCACCGGCAGCGAGTATTGGCCCTCCTTTCCAGCGCTAAGCGTGTATTCCGAGGTGCCATAGTATACGCCAACGCATAGGGCGTGGAAAGAGCTCGCGATCAGTGGGCTTCTCGTCGGCGTATCCTCCAAACTCGCTTCGCGATCTTCCGTTTCCTTCATAGTACAATGTGGATGCGATCCTCGTCGACTCTGTTTGTCGGTGCACTCGCGCTGCTCGCGCCGCATGCTCGCGCAGACGTTGAAAACCACGAGGTACGACTATAGTAGTACCATACGTTGCCCTCGCTAAAGCCTTCATCCTGACTGGGAGATTGCATCTACTGTAGTATGCCGTGAGCGACGAAGTCGTGATCTGGGTCAACAAGATCGGGCCGTTCAACAACCCGCAGGAAACGTACACGTACAACTCGCTGCCGTTTTGCAAGCCGTCGGCTCGCGACGAGCCCGAGGCCCACGCTCTGGGCATTGGCGAAATCCTGGAGGGCAACGAGCTGTACCACTCGGGCATGGCCGCCATGTTTGGCGTCAACACGGCCACGACCACGCTCTGCTCGCAGACGCTGAGCGACGCCGATGCGCTTCTCTTTGGCGCAGCGGTAAGGATTGCGAAGGGCGGGTCTCTTGGACGCGTTCGTCTCATGGCTTCTCTGTGTATAGGTCGATGAGCATTACTGGTACCAGATGAATGTCGACGATCTCCCTGTGTGGGGCCTCGTGGGCAAGATCATGAAGGCCGATGACGATCCGGCATTGCTCAAACAGTACCCTGTCGGAACGCGTGTCTTATACACGCACAAGAAGTACTCGATCTCGTACAATGGCGTCCACATTATCCACGTCAACTTGACCTACTCGGACGTCATGACCCCGATCGCGTCCAACAAGTACGTAGGAAAAGACCAAGGGGCTACCGCGGAGAGCTTGTTGTTAATGGACGAGTATTTCGCATCACAGGAAGGTCGAGTTCACGTACGAGATCTCGTGGCACAAGACGGACATTCCTTTCGAGAAGCGATTCGACCGCTACCTCGAGGACGAGTGAGTATTATGTTTGTGGGGAGCTCTCAATCGGATACAAAGGCCTGACGTTCATATTTGTTGCTTGGTGATAGGTTCTTTGAGCACCAGATCCACTGGTTTTCGATCTTTAACTCGTTCATGATGGTGATTTTCCTGTGCGGGCTTGTCGCCCTCATTCTGCTGCGTACGCTCAAGAACGACTATGCCAAGTTTGCTGAAGACGACGCCGAAGAGCTCATGCTCGACGGCAAGAGCACGCTGCTTAAGGAAGACGCCAACTCGGGATGGAAGTTGCTCCATGGCGACGTGTTTCGCGCACCTCCGTTTCTGCTCCTCTTTACAGCGTTGATTGGCACCGGCGCGCAGCTGCTCGTTCTCTCTGCGTTCCTCATGCTCATCGCGATCATCTCGTCGCTGTACATGAAGCCTGGCGGCGTTGTTTCAGTCGGGCTCACAGTGTACGCGTTCTCGTCGCTCGCGAACGGCTATGCCAGCGGTGCGTTCTACCACCAATTCTTTTACCCACGTGTCTCCAAGGACTGGATCCGCGCGATGGTCATGTCGTCGGCGTTGCTGCCGACGGTGATTTTCGTCACGGTGTTTTTCATCAACGCATTGGCCGTGACCTACGGCACAACGTACGCGATCCCGTTTGTCACGATCGTGCAAGTGATTCTCGTGTGGTTTTTCGTGTCGTGTCCTCTCGCCGTGCTGGGCACGATCCTCGGTCGCCACGGCGCCGCAAAGCGCGGATTTCCGTGTCGCGTCAACAAATTCCCGCGTGAAGTGCCCGAGGCAAGATGGTACCTGCGCCCGCCGGTGATGATCGCGCTGACTGGAATCCTCCCATTTGGCTCGATCTTCATCGAGATGTACTTCATCTTTGCGTCGTTTTGGAACTACAAGTTCTACTACGTGTATGGCTTCATGCTGCTCGTGTTTCTCATTCTCTGCGTCGTCACGCTGTGCGTCACGATCGTGTGTACGTACTTCCTGCTCAATGCGGAGAACTACCGCTGGCACTGGACATCGTTTGCGGCCGCCGGTAGCACGGCGCTCTACGTGTTTCTCTACGCAATCTACTTCTACTTTTTCAAGACCAACATGACGGGATTCCTGCAGACGTGCTTCTACTTTGGCTACATGTACGTTGGCCTATGATGGAAGGCGGGGGTGCCGATACTCTAGACTCACTTTCCCTCTTTCACTATCATTACAGGGGACTCTTCTGTTTTTCGTTCTTTATCATGACCGGCACGATCGGCTACTTTGGAAGCAGTGTGTTCACCAAGCGGATCTATCGCAACATCAAGGTCGAATAAACGAGTAATACAAGGAGGGCCGAATGCCAACTTTCGGAGGCCTTTTCACCGTGGATCGTCCAGGATATCCGAGAAGGCGCACCGATATAAAACTCAGCAGGTATGAAATAGACAATAGGAGAAACTACACAAAGGATCCAATTTGATGATCCTCTTCTCAGCCAAGTCTCAAGACAGATCGTCCGAATGGATCCACCGAACGCAAAGGGGCTAATGTTAAGCTGTGGAAGCAGAATACGAGCATACAGCGAATGTAGTACTTCATTAATACTCGAGTACCCTACCCGCTCATGGCGACTGGAAGGTTGCAACAACGTCGCGCAGGGCCTCGATAGTACCCGCAAGCATGCCCAAGACGCCCACGCCGATGATGCCCCAATGGAGCACACGCGACGCCAGCGAGAGCGGCGCGTTCTGCTGGCTATTGGAATGGAGCTGCAGGTACAAAAAAGGAGGTACGATGATTGCGAGCATGCTCGAGCCGACGGCGCCGAAGAGACTGATGAGCAGGCTGATGTCGGGGATACACACGGCTACAACCATGAGCGCCGTGCAGAGCATCGACCGGAAGATCGTGCGGTTGCACTCGGTCTGCGTGAGCGAACACATCATGTTCTCGAGCCAGCGCGGTAGACCCGTGTCCGAAGCCGTGGGCCGCGGAGACGCGACCGAGGCCACACTGGGTCGCCTTGATGCTGCTCCTGCTCCTCCACTCGCAGCAGCAGCCATGGACACGGCGAGGCTTCGGCTCATGCCCTCGGTGGTCACGGACGCGCGGCGTCGATTGCCGGCGGCCTCGACCAACCGAATCGACTCGCGCCGAGACGGCTGGTCCAATGCTGACCGACGTGAGGATGGCGGATTGCCCCTCCGTCGCCTGGCCATGGCCATTTCCAGTACGCTGACAGCTGGGTAGAACTGGATTGGGAATGACAGTAGGCAGGCAAACGCCAGCATCACATTGGCCTACACAACAAGCGTCACAGAGTGAATGAGCAAAGACAAAGCAAAGCTCTAGCGAAAAGGGGCAGGCAAGTTTCAAACCAGTGTGACGAGCCAGCCTTCACAGTACTCATGGAGCACGGCCGTCATGCTGCCGTTCGTGATGCGGCCAAATGCGAGGGTCGGTACTTCGCCGATAAAGAGGAACAGCACGAGAATCGCGAGCATGCACGCGCCAAGCACGCGAGGGAACACGTGCGGGTTCTTCATCTCGTTCTGGATCGGCAGGATCAGGCCAATGCCTTCAAAGCTGTAGACGGCCGTGCCGTAGAACTCGGGGAATTGGGACACGTCCATAGTGACTGGTGTCAGGCGCGGCTTGGTCGGGTGGTGATAATAGTCGATCGAGTAGTAGAAGACAATGCTGATGCCGAGCATCACGGCGACGTTGGCTACAGAGAGAGAAGAGACAGTGAGACTATAGGTATTGCAGACGTACGGTAGACGAACTTCTGTACCGAGACTCGAGTAAGGCGTGATACTATGGAGCGTGCGGATCCACGAGAGCAGTAGGATCACTGGGAAGATGGCAAAGATGAGTTGCCGTTCGTGGATCACTAACTGCAGACTAGTGAGAAGAAGATCATCTCCAGTCAGTCTCATATATCTCCCACGGATGTGTACTTTTTCTTCACATACTCTTCCGGCAGCACAACATGGAGATTGGTCGCGATGAACGTAAAGTAGACGCAGCAAATGCCCAGCTGCGTGCCCACGAGAAAGACGTCGACGAGCAGCTTCCCGCGCGGACCCAGGATCTTGCCGGCGACTCCACCAAACGACATGGCCCGCGTCGGGCTCACCATGCGTTTACAGTAGAGAAGCAAATCCATATTGTAGGTCGAGAGCAACGCGATGATTACGAAATAGATGGGTGCTGCGTGGACACCAGTCTTGGAAAATCCACTGGGCAGCGACATGGCACCAGGACCGATATTGCCCTTGAGCAAGTGGACAACCACGGCGAGCACGGTGAGCTTCTCCCGTGTCGACGACGTTGAGGTTGTTGGCGTCGACTTCGCCGAAGAGGACAGCGGTGGAGCCTTTGAGGGCGATAGGGAGAGCAGCATACCCGAGCCTCGCCGCTTGCCGTTGCTGCTCGTACTGCCGCGGCGGTTTTGCTTGATGGGCACGACGAGCTTCTTGCGGCCGAGCTCGAGGCTGTCCAAGTCCTCCCGGCCCTCGTCCTCCTTCTCCGCGTGGTTGTCTCTCTGCCCCAGGGGACTGTAAGGAGCCGTTGTCATGGCGGTTGCTTTCACAGGAGAGTAGCGTCGCGTGCTGCTGGACATGCGCGTTGGAGAGTAAGTCGAAACTGATCCTCCACGTGTGCTCCACGCCATGGGCGACGAGTGCTCCGGTGCGAGGAGCCGCGTCGCCTCCATAGAGGCAGAGGAAGGGGAGCGAGGCGGAGGAGGAGGAGGAGGAGGAAGGGGAGGAGGGAAGGGAAGCGGCGGTCCAACGGCGGTTGGGCGAATGCTCCTTTTTGGTGACGCGCCGCGACGTGCGTCCTGCATTGGTCGCCGTTACAGCAGGGATCATCGAAGGGTGCATAGTCACGCCAGACTTGAAGAAACGGTTACAAATGTTGCACGAATGTCGCACGATTACAGACAGACTAGGCTAGTTTAGGGAAGGCTGATTTCCTGTAAATACCGCAAATCAGTAAGTGTATCCTGGTGCAGTCAATGGGAAGTCACAGGCACGCACCAGGTTGAGCACGATGCGGTTCCACAGCTCCATGTTCTTGACGAGTTGTCGCCACTGTCGCTCGGCATCACTCGCCGCCATGGCTCGCAGTTGCTTGAGCTCCTCATTTGCCTGGATGTCACAAACAGCACATTTGGTGAGCCTCAGAAGTCGACGGTCTCAGATGTCATAGCCGTCTCATACCAAATCCAGCATCGCGGCGGTATCAACCGCCGCTGCACCGTAGCTGCCTCGGGTCCCATCGTCCTCGGGGTGGTCTCCCTTACGCTGGCTGCTAGCGTACGTCTGGAGACGCTCACTGAGCTGTTCGTAAAACGACGAGCTCAGTTCGTCGATGCGGTTCTTGGGCGGCACCCGCACGTGTTCTTGCTGGGCGAGCAATCCCGAGTTGCCGTCTCGCTTATCGCGCCGGGGCTTCGTTGGTGACGCGCCGCTACGCTTGAGTGCCGTCGTGGGCGTGACGTTCGCGCTTCCCGGACGCCACGACGACGCCGTTGAATTCGGAATGGTCACGGTCAGCTTCGGTGGCGATTCGCTAGTCGCGTCTTCCGCGAGCGCCATTTCTTCCTTGTTGACCACGCGGAAATCCGTGTTGCGCGTGAAAATGAGACCGCGGTTGGCATACTTGCGCACACTGCGGAGGCACCGCGGAAGCGTCGGGAACGCGGCCTGGGATGACTGGACACATCACATTTGATCGAGTTCAGTTATTGATTAATGCCCATGAATACAAAGAATGAGGAGACTCACCTTGGCTGAGCCGACGTGGTACTGTTGGTTCTTGAATTCGATGAGCGCGTGGTGGATCTGCGTGCGCCCGACGTACGACAGAATCAGCGTCTGCGCGTCTTTGCGGCGCAGCAAAAACGTGCCGTCTTCTCGTCCACTGCATATTCCATCACCAGAGTGAGTCAGCAGATATATCCTCCTCACTTACTCCACAGAACCGGCACGGTCTCACCTCAAGATCTCTTCGGCGCGGGCGCGACTGATACTACCCGCAAAGAAGCGCCACGCCTCGTGGTCGCTCATGCCGCTCGTCGGTGCTTTCGTGGCCGCAGCCGACTCTGTTTCAGTCGCTTGTTTGGCAGCGCCGTCCACGTGTGGTGACACTGCTGCTGCTGGCTCACTTGTCGCCACCGCGACACCATCCTCGTGCACTGTCTGCTCACCTTCATCGTGCCCCTCATCCGTTGAATCCGCTTCTGCCTCCTCATGGTCCTCGTCTTCAGCATCCTCGTCGTCCTCGTCGTCCTCGTCCTCCTCATCCGACTCGTCGTGGTCGGCGACGACACTGTCGTCCGTGACGCGAAGGTACATGCCCTTTTCATTCCCGAGCATCCAATTCGCCCCAAAGCTCGAGCGATGCGTAAAGTCGTCCAAATCCGACGTCCGTTGGGTCAGCGACACGCGGTGGTCATCAAACGTTTCCTCGATCGGCTGCAGATTCTCGCCACGAGGCAGCGTCGTGATCGCCTTGGTGGGGATGCGCAGCAAAGACGACGCCGAGAAGCTGTGCAAGTCCCCATCAACTTGAATCACCTCGAGCGTGCGTACTTTCTCGGGCGTGTCAAAGATCCCAACGGGCTTGGCGACCACGCGGGGCTTACGTTCCCGCTCTTTCCAGATCGCATCGACCATTCTCTCCAGTGCCTCGAGCACGGCCGGGTTCTTTTCATTCTCGCCAAAGTTGGGCCGACCAACCGTCCAGATCCAGCCTCGGTACCCGGCAGCCTTGGCGTACGACGCAATGTCGTCGCTGCTCATGATGCGCTTCTGGATCAGGTCGGCCTTGTGGGCCAGCAAATAGAACGGCATCTCCTTGGCCGAAATGTACTTGCTGAGACTGTGGCGCCACTTGTCCACGGCCGCGATCGAGCTCACGCGGTGGACGTTAAACACAAAGAAGATCCCATCGAGATTGTCACACACGAGCGAGTGGAGCGCCGATTGCGTAGCGTCGATTTCGACGCTGGAAACGTCCCAGATCGACAGCAGCACCTCGTGCGTCTTGTACCAGAACGGCACCGTGATAACGTCGACGCCGATCGTCGGCGAGTACTTGGAGGTGTACGGGCGCTGCAACCAGCGGCGCAGGATGCTCGTCTTGCCCTATGCAGCAGAGTTACATCAGTACTGGATCTCCTCAGATTTGTGAATGTCTTGGTAGTATCCGTACCACGCCCGAGCCGCCGACAAGGGCGATCTTGAAAGTCGGCGTGTCGTCCAGCGCGTGCTTGGAGCGGCGCTTGCCTTGCTGCGCAGCGCTGTCACCGAGACCACTACCGTCCAAGAGAGTCGACGGCTTGCGTGTAAACAGCGATGTGCCCAGTGAGAGCCCGCCGCCGTGGTCGCCCAGGAAGGTGGACGAGAGCATCTTCATCCAGGACGAGCCGTCGCCGCTGTGCTGAGACGGCGACGGCGCCGTGCCGTTGAGCGCATGGGCGTGGAACGGGCGGTCAGTTGCAATAGGAGGAGGAGGCACGACGCGCTTGGGCGGCGCGGTCTCGCCGTTGGCGCGCGGCGTCGAAGGCTGCGTTGGCATCGTCGTTCTTATTTGACTGGAAGAATCGAAGAGATCCAAATCACATAAAACTAACCTAAACTAGCCTACATAGAAATCAACGAAAAACACACTTCAACATGAGGGAGATCACTGGACCTCGTAGAGGCGGACGCTTGCCGAGGCCGATCGACGTCGCTGTTGGCTGTGGGAGAGCGGAGGCTCCACAGGAGGAGCCGCTTCCGTGGCGTGGGCCATGCTCAGGTGTCGGAGCTTTTGCGAGCGCCGTCTCGCGCGGTCCTTTCTGCGGCGCGCGTCCAACTTGGTCGCAGCTGTTGGATCGTCAAGTGATACGAGCGGACTCACGAGCGGGATCATACAGAGCGGAAGCTTATGGCCAAGGGTGGTACCAGTCGTGGTACTTGGGGATCCAACGGCTGAGTCGTGGCCATTTGTAGGCGGCGGCGGCGGCGGGGGCAGCAGCGTCATTGGCTCGGGTTTGTGCCACGTCGACTCGCCCGAGATCGAGTTGTAATAATATGGGATCTGATCGTCCGTGTAATACTCAGCCCACGGCGTAGGCTCCCATTCGTCAGCACCCGAGAGGTTCTTGCGACCGTAATCGTGGTAGAATACACCCCCTGTAGTCTCGACACGAGCGACGTGGTCTTCTTTCCTTGCGTGGCCATTGGGGACTGGCATCACTGCGACTCGTTCGTATGCGTCACGGGGCGTCTCCATGTACTCGTGGACCACCATCGCACACGCAATGTGGTGGTTCTGGAGCGCGACGCGGTACGCCGTGTGGCCGTCGCTGTTGGGGACGTGCGGGTTCGCCGCCGTCTCCAATAACACCCGGAGGTTCTGTTCGCGGCCGCAACCAGCAGCGACATGGAGGGCCGTATTGCCTTGGATACACTGGGCATCCACAAGATCTGGAAGCAGTTCGCACAGAAACGCCATTGCGTCACGACCGGCCGCGCAGGCAGCAGCATAGTGGAGCGCCGTCCAGCCGTTCTCATCGACGTACGTCGTCGCGACCTGGCCGTGGTCACAGAGTACTCGCAGCACGTTGACGTCACCGGCGTTGGCCGCCGCGTGGAACGCTGTCACGCCCAACGCGCATCGCTGGTTCACGCGAATTTCAGGTGCTTGTAAGAGCAACTGCAACAGCGACGTGTCGCCCGAGGCGGCAGCGAGGAGAAGCGGCGAGTCACCACTACAGAATTACATCACGAGTGAGGATCGAATACAGACAACAAGATACACTCTTCCAAACCCACTCACTCGTGGTTCTTGGCATTGCAGTCCACGTTGGCGTCCAGTAGTGCTTGGACGATGCGGAGGTTTGTATCGAGCTGGATCGCCTGCACCAGCAGCGAACTGCCGTGCCGGTCTGTCAGTGATTTCGCCGTGGATGCCAACTCGTCGTCGTGCAAGATCTCCTCGAGTGCGTCCACATCATTCGCTGCCAGCACGCGCTGAATCTCCTCTTGGATCTCGCTCTCCGGGTCGCCATCGCTGCCACTCTCCTTTTTATTAGACGCCTCAGCAATCGGCTCGTCTTCGTCCTCACAGATCGCCTCGAGCTCGTCATGATCCTGGGCGAACCGACTGAACAGTTGCAGGTACTCGGTCCACTGCCGCGCGTCCAATGCCCGTGTCGCACAGGCGTTGGCGTGGTCGCCTTCCAGCGTCTGCTTCAGATTGTCGCTATCTTCAGTATTACGGCACTGGAAGACTACGCGCCTCCCCGCTCGCGTTGTGACCTGGAAACTCTCGCGCGGCTCGGACAGCTGCAGCACGTCTGTGATCTCCTGGAACGTGATGCGGCACGCGTCGCCGCTGTCTGGACTCTGTCGCCACTGGATGCAAGTGAGTGCGCTGTCCACTTCACACCAGACGCGGCGTGGAACACCCCATGAGGATGCGGACGGATTTCCGCTCGAGGCGGAGGCGTCGGCCGGGCAGAGCTTCCAGTGGCGACGCTCGTTGACGTAACTCGAGACCCACGCGCGCTGGCAGTAGCGACACTTGCGAGGGTACGCGACAGCAGCTTGTGGATCCAGTGGCCGACAAGCCGTGCTGTCACTTGCACCACCTAGTAGAGAATTACTACCTTCCGATGGGAATTTCCACACAAAGCCACCAATGCGGTCGCCGTCCGGATCCAGTACGCACTCGTCCGAGGGCGAAGTGGGCTCGATCGATAGCGCTTTGAAAGGGCTATCGACTGCGCTCATTGGGGGAGACGGTATCGCGCTAGATGCTGAGGAATCTGCCTCCCTTGTCGTCGCTCTCCCCTGGCCGATGCCGATTTCGTCCATGCTTTCACGTTGTGCCACACGTCCGTGCTGCATCTTCCATCGAACTTCAAGGTTGGTATTGTTAGCTTTCCCGTCTATTACGAAAGTAGACACTATCATATTCATACTTGCTTTTATAGACAACTCAGTCTCTGTTATTATCGTCCGAGTACCCATGGATCTCGGCGACGAATGCGCTGGCGGTGGTGACCTGTGCGCCCTGTTTCTCGCACTCACGCAGCGTGTCGTCGAGCCGCTCGTGGCCGTCGCTCGAGACGATCGCGTCCTTTATCACTGTGGCCTGGTATCCGCGGTCGAGCGCCGTTTGCACGCACAGAGGAATGGCGCGCATGATGGAGAGCCCGGCCACGACGACGTGCGAGACCCCGAGGTTCCGCAGCACATAGTCCACGTTGGTCGCCTCGAATACACTAGACAATAGGAAAAAGGGGGAAAGAGGTGAGAGGCGAGACCCCTAGACTGCCTGCTGCTATAGAACGTACTTGACGCCAGTGCGAGGGAGGACAATGTCGTCATCACTCGGAGTCACGCGGGAGAGGACCTGTGCACCAAAGCCGCCTCGGGCCACGTGCAGACCGGCGTGCTTGTGGGCACGACTGCGGTCTCGTCCGTCTCGCGTGGAGCTCTCGACGACGGTATAGAGAATCTCGATGCCTTCGCACGCGCGACACGCGAGCAAGATATCTTGGAGGTTTGGGACGACAACCGACTTGACGCGCTTGTAAAAATCGACGCGGGACGAGTCGTGGAGATGTGGCACGCAAGTGTCATTCTGCTCGAGCGCGAAATAGTTTTGCATGTCGACGATTAGCAGCGCTGTGGTCATGGGACACCAGTGATGCATAGCGGTATCGAACGGTGAGACGCACTGGGTGCCTTGGTGCTCGAATCGATCCGTAGTGTAGGATGCCACGGACAGAGTCTCCATTGAGTCCCCCATGAAAGTGGGCAGCTTCAGCATTGGTTGAGAGTCGACAGAAGGCGTTTCTGAGCGTAGTGTGGCCTGTTGGGATGAGGAAGTTATCGAGAACGTCGAAGACCTTGAGCGTGACAATGGCGGAGACACCACTGGTGTCTCCACAGAAGGCTCCTTGCCAAGCCGCTTGCGGAGCAGCTCGGCTGCCTCTTTTTGCTGCTGCTGTCGCTGATGTTGAATGGCAAATTCATGGGCTTGGTTCTCTCGCTGCTTGGCGATATTCTCGATCTTCTCGAGCACGAACGCACTCGTCTGCGCACCGAGAAACCGGATCGTCACGGAAAGTTCACGTCGATCTAAGAAACATTCGCGCAGCTGATCAAACAGTGCTGTCGCTTTGCTGTAGCTGACCATCATGGCGGGGATGCGGATGGACGAGACCTCTTTCTCGGTACGACGCCCAGCGTCCATCACAAACGCTTCATCCCGCTGCTCGCGCGACGTGTTGGCGACCAGCACCGCGATCGCACCCGCTGCTTGTGCATGAAGAACCTTGGTCACAAAGTCACATTGACCGCGCTCGACGACCACAATCTTGCCGCTCGCCTGTGCAGCGTTATGGAGCGGAAGATGCGCCGCGAGCGGCTGGGCGATGACCGCTCTTCCATAGAGGTCTTTGCCCTCGCGCAAGTTCTGCGTTCCGAACTCGGCTAGGGGGCAGTACGTGAGCTCGCCGTCCAGCTCGATGAACGGCCAGAACATGGTCACTCGCGAGGAAAATGTGCGCGCCTTTGCTTTAATTTGCTCTGCGCTTTTGGATTGGGAAATTGATGAAGGTGTCGTCTGTTCAAGATCTCGTTTCCATGGAATATCATACAAACCTTCATACCATTGGTAGAAAGTACACCAGGTGCATCCATTCAGCCAATTAAAATGCTTGAGATTGTTTTAAACAGTCAGTGATATGTGTTTCATTCACCAATATGGCACGAAACGACGCGGAACGCAATGCAGAAACGGACGGTCGGTGGACTCTCTCTCTCTTCTTTGACCCGAAAGCTGGACGGGGCATTACTGAGCAAGTAGCTAATACACAGAGTACGTAGTGAGTTGTTACGTGAGCTGAACCCACGAGACGCAGCAGCTTGTTCAGCTTATCAAGCCGTCCAATTGGCTCGGGGCCTTCGCCAAGAACGACTTCCCAGCGACGAATATCCCCATTTGCATACCAGCAATAGTACCATTGCAATGGCCACGCCGCTGTCTTCACCCTCGTTGCAGCCGCCGCAGGTCTCCGATTACCTCCCGTCCATCTCTCCGAGCGTCGTGTACTCGACAGCCAATGCCGTCTGGACGCCACAGGAACTCCAGCTTCTCCACCGCGGCCTCGCCGAGTACCCAGCCGAGTCGTACGATAATATCACCCGGTACATCAAGATCGCTGCGATGATCCCCGCCAAGTGCGTACGAGACGTGGCGTTTCGCGTGAAGTCGCAGTCGCTCGACACTGCTGACGCCGGCGGACGCGAGTCGTACCACGCCAAGCGGATGCGAATCGACCACACTGCCGAGGTGAGATATCAAAGCATCTATTAGGAAAAGGACCCGGGACATTAAAGCCAATTGGTGTCCGTACAGCTACTCAACATGGCCAGCCATCAGCCGCTGGACGATGCGCAGCTCACAGTGCTTTTCCAGGAAAACGTCCATTCTATCAACACGATCCGCAACAATCTACTCAACGGCAAGGCGAGCGAGAACCGCGACGTCATGATCAAGTTTCGAGACAACTGCCACACGCTCATGTCTGCGTACGTCTTTCATGACTACCGTTGAAGCACAGTTACTTGTTCTCATGGAGTTTTGTTTCATGTGATACTCGCAGTATCAACGACGTGTGCAGCACGATTCCGCCGCTGCCCATCAAGCTCGATACGTCCCTGATCACAGGCGTGGGCAACCCACCGCACCCCATGTTGAACTAGTCGTTTCGTTTGTTTCTACTTTGCCTTCGGATCTACATGTCTGTTTGTATCAATAGCAAAACGAGAATCCTTCTTTTCTCCATGGTGGTCGCCAGGTATCTTCTATCTACGGCTGTTGCTCTTTTTGCGGTCGCTAGAGCGGTCACGGCTGCGGCTCCGCTTTCGCTTCTCTCGGCCTCGATCGTCACGCCCTCTGTCTCGCCCATGATCACGATCACGATCATAGTCACGATCACGGTCGCGATCACGGTCACGGCGATCGTCTCGGTCGCGATCCCTTCGCCGATCGTCTGCGTCGCGGTCCGACTTCTTCGAGGGCCGGTCTCGCTCTTTGCGACTGTCCCGCTCGCGACTTCTGCTTCTCGCGCGCGACGACTCCTTCTCTCGATCTCGCTCACGACCGTTTCTCGACGGATCGTCCTCACGACGCTTGCTCTCTTTAGAGGACGCTCTTCCGTCGTCTCGCTGATTCAACCCATTCGTGCGGGTCTTGTCCTCCTTGCGGCGTGCATTCTTTCCCGAGTCGCCCACGAGCTTGGGCTTGGCAGTAGCACCCAGCCCCAGCAACTTCTGTCGTGGCTTCGGGTCGTCAGCGTCTGGATTTTCCTCGTCCACGGTGCCATTCCAGCCCATGCCACGCAGCATGGCAGCACCGAAATCTTCCACAGGCACCGTGTCGTAGGCCTCACTATGGACATCCAACTCGTCCGGACGCAGCGCCACGTCATGGCGGTACTTCTCCGTCACGTCCTCGAGCTCGTCCATGCCGGGCACGGCGTTTTGCTGGAGAATCGGAACACTTTTCTTCGGCGCCGTCGTTTCCGAGTCCAGATTAAACAGCTTGGCGCGTTTCTCGGCAAGCGGATCCGCTTCATTGGCCACGTTCTTCATAGGGATCACGAGCGTGTGGGTGGCCTTCCGACCGTCTCCATCGCCACCATTTTGCTGGGCGTTAACGTCCGCGAGAAGCTGTCGCGCCGCGATTTCGTCCTCCGTGAGCTGTTCCGTTCCCTCCTCTTTCTCCTCCTTCTCCTCGTCGGCTCCTTCCGGCTTCCGTTCGCTCTCAGCCTCGCCGCTGATCTCCGCTGCCGCTGCCTGTGCCTTCCACTCGTTGGTCTTGAGCAGCGGGATCACGAGCGTCGACCGCCGCGCGCCGTCGTCTCCCGCACTGGGCGCGACGGCATTTGGGTCGAAATCCGTCACGTATACACGCTCTGCGGCCTCGTCTTTCTTCACGGGCGCAGCATCAAACGCGCGGGGGACGTGTCCGTTCTCTGCACCCGCGGGCGCCGCCACGAGGCCGCTCTTCTTGGTCTTCTTGAACGCGAAGCCGAGCTTCATCTAGTCCCCTTGGTCGTCGCCGTCTTCCCGACCTCTGCGACTCCACCCAGTCTGAGTCCAACAGTCTGAGACTGAGGCTATTTCTGAGAAATTGTTAAACCGATAGGAACACCTCGACTTTGTTCTTAACGTAATCACATTCATTCTTATGTTCACTTCAACTTACTTCATGCAAATCGTTCCGGGTGGTAGTCAAAGACTGTGCCCTCGGCCGTGCGACGCGAGTACTTTTTGCAGAGCCGCCGCAGCTCTTCCTCCAGACTTGGTGGACCACACGAAAACACACCGACCGTTTCCCCCGCGTGGGCACGGCACGCCTCCTGGAAGAGCTGGTCCCAGTCTGGATGGCCCAAATGCGTGAGCGTCCGTGCGTCAAGACCCGAGAGTGTGTCCCGTCCCGTGGATTCGTGCACCACACGATGGACTGTGCGAAGCGGTAGAGACAGTGAGGCATCTTGCGTGCCGGTCAGGTACTGATGGCTCTCGATGAGACGGTCACGGTCCAACGTGTGGATCTGGTCCATCGTGGATTCAAACCAGCGCAGCGACTCTTGGCCACGGGTCATCCAGTGCAAGTAGATCTTTCTTGTGGTGGTCGCCACTGTCTGGTTCTTGAGCTGCCAGCGATACACGCAGTCGCGAAGGATCGACGCGAACGGCGTAACGCCAATGCCACCAGCGATGCAGAGGCAGGTCGCGTACCGATGGAAATCCTCCGCGGGCGCTCCGGACGGGCCATCCAGATACACGACCGGATACTCGACTTGGGAGCATGCCGACTGCGCGTCGGCGATACGTTTGTGGAAGGCTCGTGTCCAGTCACCGGCATCGCGCATGTGGATACTGAGATAGTTGTCGCCTGGCGCCGACGAGATTGTGAACGGGTGCCACTCGTGGTACGAGATCTCGGGACAGTTGATCAACAGGTACATCCCTGGACGGTACACAAACCGACGTGGCTTTTCGAGGTACACGACGCACGCTCGCTCTAGCATGGTCGCCTTGACAATCTGGACCGGGTCCGTAAACATCTTGGCGTACCGGAACCGGCGTTCGATCAGATACAGCGAGGCCACGGGGATGATCCACACGTACGACGTCGCGCGCACGACCCACGAGGCAGCGTCGTGGAAACACATCACGACCAACAGCACGCCAAAGAGCATGTGCGAGTACCAGAAGAGGTTGAAGCGTCCTTGGCGGATGCTGGGGATCGCCGCCAGCGGGAACGAGATG
The DNA here is from genome assembly GCA_023335935.1 of Pythium phragmiticola. Taxonomy (NCBI): domain Eukaryota; phylum Oomycota; class Peronosporomycetes; order Pythiales; family Pythiaceae; genus Pythium; species Pythium phragmiticola. The sequence continues at coordinate 61,725 of JAADWA010000034.1, read as the reverse complement.
AGCGAGATCACGCCCAACACGATGCCCGTCCACACGGGCTGACTCGTGAGCAAGGTTGAGAACGGCGGCAGCCCATGGCGAAACACGGGGACATGGCGCTGACCGAAGATGGACTGCTCAATGTCGCTGGGTGTCGAGTAATAGTACAAACAGACGATGTTGCTGATGTGGGCACCGACGTGGATCGCACCACCGACGACGCACATGGTGCCACAGATCTTGTGGGCCAAGATTGCGTCGTCAAACGGGATGAACCGCCACAGAGTCTTGGAGCGCTTGAGCACTTGTGTGAGGGACCGCAGCAACGGCAGCATGACGAGAAACGCGTTGAGGATCGCGATCTTGGCGCCACCGCGTGCGATGCGAAGTCCGTAGCGGAGTGCGGGGTCGACGTTGTACGAGTAGAACGCCCACCAAAACGCCACGGTGTTGGCGACCATGTACACGACGAGCCACCAGACGCGAAGCCTGTGGGTCGCGTACCAGTCTGCGAGCTGGCGTTTTCGGGTGGTGATTGGGTGCATGGAGTCCGCCTCTTGTGAATCGTTTAGAGAGGAACGGAAGACCTCGTGAAACTGCGTGTAGGTGAGAGTGTTATCGCTGGACTTGGCACTCTGAAAGAGAAGTGCTGTGGCAGTCGCGGCGTCGATGCCCAAGAGCTTGATGGTGCTGTTCGAGATCTCGCTTTCGAGAAACGAAGAGACCTGGGCGAACGTGACGCGTCCCGTGTGGTACACATCGAGGGAATCGAAGAGCTGGCGAAGCTGGGTGTCGTCTTCGGTATCTTGAATGGACAACGCGATTGCTTGAGAACGATCGCTGTCGCCCGGGAGGAGGGACGTGGACAGAGTGTCGGGTGACGCCAACTGCATTTCTGATGAGTAGGAAGGCAGACCTTTGCGTGCGATGGGGCTTTTGAGGATATGCCCCGCGTGGTGCGGTGACTTTCGCTGGCCAACTCGACTTCCGAGGGCAGGGATAAGGCAGCCAGTGGCTGACAAGTCCGCGGAACTGGCTGGACTGATCGACGCGCGATTACCTGCTTGATTGATGATCAATATTTCGCTTGACAGGATCCATTGGAGAGTGACTATCCGAAGGAGACCGGGCATATCTGAGCGAAAAATGTACGCACAGTCATCCGCAACACGACGGCCCGACATTGCACTATCTTTTCATTAGCTGGAAAACCGTACAGTACCCTTCTATTAATGCAGGTTCTCACACAAGGACCTGTACATTGTTCCCTTGTGAGGGGGTCACATGTGGGTATCAGAAAGTTCCATTGCTGAAGGTGAGATCATTCTATCCGTTGTACAAAGTGTTCCCCGTAGTTGTGTTACTGCAGCACTGTTGCTGATATTTATTGCTGATATTTACCTGAGATATACTCCGTCGTTGAACATTCGAACCCATTGCCGCTGGATTTACGTGATATTGTCCCGTGATATATGAGGCGTGCTTTTATGCTCTTCTCATATCACAGGCTGTGTCGACATTGAGAATCCGGTCCATATCCCACCGCTACTTGTGTGTTTGTCGTGAGACCTTCGACTCGACGCACAAATCACGCGACGCTGCAGGAGAACAAGCTCCTACCCACTGAGTCCGACAGACCAAGTCACACTTGGCTTTTCAACTTGGTAAAAATGGGTTTTGACTCAAAATTCACGTCGAAACCCAATGCAGACGGAGACTTGCGGTGTTGTCCGAATTGGAACGGCCGCCACGTGAATTGATGCCAAAGGCATTGCTCGATACCACGCTATTCACTAATAGGCAATAATGTGCTTGCACTGGCGTTATTCAGCATAGGCCCGACAGTAACTGTGTGAAGTTCACACAAAGCCTTTGAACTGTGACAGTCCACACTGTGAACTGTGACAGTTCACAGGCTATCCGATTTGTTACTCCGAGACACTGCCGCTACTCAGATTTAGTCACTCATATTTATTTTATTTCCGACTTCAATTTAGCTATTTCGGACCCGATCGCAGTAGAAAAGGGTTAATTCACTCCGTTTTAACAAATCGGAGTTTTCCTCTCCGATTTACATCACGTCTCAACAACCTGATAGGTGTGACGCAGCCAGAGTCAGATTCGATAGTCAGACGAGATAGTCGGGCTGCTCTAGCTTTTACTATAGTATAGGACTGGACAGAGAATAGTCGGAAAGCTTACGTTCACTATAGGAACGGTCTGCGTAAACTAGACCCAGACAGTATGGGTCGCGCCCTCAAGAACCAATTAGCCTAGCCTGGCCTCCATCGCCTCGCCTCCACAATTTGCCTCAAGCACCAACTAGCCTAGCCTAGCGTCGATTGCCTCGCCTCGCCTCACTTTAACTAGCCTCGCCCAAGTATCCACGCATCGTCTGGCTACTGTCACTGGGCCCAATACCCTCACTTATGTGACATAGTAGCGCTTGTTCTGGAAGACCGCTGAAGGATTGCTTGTTCAAGTAGATTTGTGGGTGCGAACCTACAGTGTCAAGTCGGTGGATTGGTTTAGTAGCTCGCTCTTAAGTCAGTATACCCTGGGTTTGCCCCTCCTTTGAGTTTGTGTGACTCCTGCGCACCTTTACATCCGTGCTCTTTGGTGAGTCGGACTCATACGGACTTTCCAGCAGTCACCAAATTCGTCCCGGATCTGCGCTGAGCTAGAAGTTGGCATTAGTGTCCTTCCTGTTGAAGGACCGCCCGGCTCTGAGTAGTATCAACCTTCTGGATGGCCCCAATCGAAAGCGTGCGAGTTCTTCCATTGGCTCAAGCTGACGCTTTTTGAGGATAGGGCGCGCCGCGTCCAGAAGCCGAGCTCCAATCGAGCGTTTCTGCGCGATGCCATCTCGCAATTGCCCACTTGGCATCCTCTTGGTTGAATGGACTTGCCTCATGTCCAGCTCGTCGGGTCTTCTTTCGATGAGAAAAGACTCCGGAACGTCGACGCGATGAGGGGCGGGAGACTCAATCACCACCGGCTTAGATCGATCGGCGACCGAAAGGTTGACGGTCTTGTAAATGGTTAGCACGTCGGTTACGACGAGCTTTCCCTTTCGTGGACACACCGAACAAGAGAACTTGATGCCGCCAAGCTCGAGAGCGTCGTAACCTCCTCAACAAGGCAGAAGACTACGCGACAGTTGGTCTAGACGAGAACTTTGTTGTTAAAACATACCGTCAGTAAAACCCTTCAACTTTCGGTACTACTTGATTGGTGTTCAGATTGCGTAAGCATCGACTACGTAATCCATTGGTGCCTGTATACACGCTGTGGAGTCCGCCTTCTCATGTCAGGTTGTCGTACCAGAGAAGTCGACGTGAGTCACCGAATCTACGCTCATGGCTTCCAAGTCGAACAAACGATTCAGCCACCGCAGAACGTGCACGATCGTCGTCACGTCCACGTCCAGCTGCTGCACAACCAGAGAACCACCAAGCAAACATGCAGCAACCTGCTCAAGCGGCGCCAGCTGTGGCGCCGGCACCTGCCGCGCAACCGGCTGCTGGTCCACCAGGTTCTACGCAACAGATCCAGCGGTAATCCAGATGATGCAGATGATGCAAAGAAAGACCCGCCAATCTACGAAGGCAAGATGAACGAAGATGTCTCGTTGTGGATTTTCACGTCGGAAGAATACTGCGTGTACGAGCGTCAACAAATGACGGAATATTCTTCGGCGTTTGTCGAAGAAATTGCGTGCAATCTCGGCAAGTCTGTGCAAAACTGGTATCGGACCGTTTTTTGCGCCAGAATGTGCTGCTGCTGGTGTGATCAAGACATGGGCATTGTTCAAGGAGAAGTTGTTGTTGCAACGCTTCAAGCCCGAGGACTTTGAGTTCAACCTTCTTGAGCGAATGTTTGAACCCAAGCAAATTACCTCGATCCATGAGTATGTGGCGAAGTTTCAAGACTTGCATTCGCAAGCGAAACTGCCCACTGCGGATCTTGATCATCGTTTTTACTTCCAGGATGGCCTTTGTGCTGTGACATCTGCAAAGATCAAGGAAGAAAGCCCAAAAACGCTTGATGAGACGATCGCGATCACCACCAACCTCGAGTTTGCGCATTATTCTGGGAAAACGCCAAGAACTCAAGGACAACAGAAGAACTCGTCGAAATCGAATCATGAATCGCCATCTGCGGGACAAAATCCAAAGAAAGGCAGCAAGAAGTGGAAGCAGAAGGATCAGAAATCGCAGACCAATAGCGATGATGACTGGAAGAAGAATGGTACATGTCACAAGTGTCCCACGAAAGGACACATTGCGCCTGACTGCCCGCAGAACAAGAAGAAAGAGTTGAACAACTACATCAGTGGCGCTTTGTATGCGATTCTTGAAGTCTAAGCCCTTGCGTACTGCCAGCCGGAGAAGAATAATAATGTCTCTATCTTCATTAATAATGGCTGCAGTTTGATCGGCATCTCGGAACAACTTGCGGAAGCCTTGAACCTCAGCGTACAAGAAGATGCGTCGGATACGATGGAAGTCGATCTTGGCTTTGGCCAGGCTGTTTGTCGTCCGCGTCGTACCGCTGAGATGACCCTTAAAAGTTCCTGGTTTTCCTGCAAGGAAGTCTAAGTTCGAGGTGATGAGAACAAAGATGTCATCCTTGGTATGATGTGACTCCGTGAGCAAAACCCCAAGATTGACTGGAAGACTTTGCAGCTCTCGCCACGTTCGAAGACCGCGGCTGAATCGCCAATCCGTTTGAGTACTCCAAGTGTGCGACCTGCTCGCATTGTAGCGAATCGTCGACGTGCTCGACAGAGCCAAAGTCGTGAGATCTTCAACTTCTGTCGTCAACACGGTCACGACGGAGAGTACGGTCACACCAACTTCATCCCCATGAAGCAACTTGCCAAGGAATTGCGCAAGGGTGATGTCGAATGCGTGTTTATGGTTAATCCGCACGAATAGGAAAAGGCTGTTCGGTACAAGCACCAAGGATGGAGCGCTTTGAAGGACAACCCAGTATTTGATTTGCTGTGGAAGCGTCGTGACACAGTGTTTCGGACAGAGTTACCCAACACCGTGCCGCCCGCTCGTGAAGGTATTGAACATGTCATCGAACTCAAGCCTAGAACGAAGCCCATCCATATTCCTGAGTGGCGCCAGAGCCCTGAGCAACGGTCAGTGCTGCGAAGATGGACGAAGGAAATGACCAAAGCGAACATTATCCGGCCGAGTACATCTCCATTCTCGGCACCAACGTTTTGTGCATAGAAAACAGTTGGTTGGCGAATTGTCCATGACTTTCGTCAGTTGATAAGCCAAACGGTGTTGTCAGCGATCCCAATACCACGCAAGGAAGATACCTTTAACGCCATGTCGGGCAGTTACTGGTTTTCGTGCATGGATCTGCTGTGGGGTTACTACCAAGTGAAACTCAGAGAACAAGACATACCATTTACAGCGTTTTCAACACCGGATGGGTTGTTTGAGTATTTAGTGACTCCAATGGGACTTAGTGGAAGTCCTGGCACGTTCAACCGCCTTCGTCAACGTGTCTTCAGCAACATGCGTGACTGTATGCGCGTGCACTTTGATCACATCTACGTCTTTATGAGAAGCAAGAACATGAACGAGCATCTCGAGGCGTTGGACCGAGTACTTCAACGAAGCGAAGCCCAACAGTTGTACATCAAGCTGTCGACGTGTCAGTTCTGTATCCCAGAGATTCCTTGTCTCGGCGACTTTGTGGGCCGAGACAGTATCCGTATGGATCCGGATAAGGTCAAGATCATCAAGGATTGGCCCGTTCCCAAGACAAAGAAGCAGATGGAGAGTTTCCTCGATACCACGGTGTACGTTTCTCGCTTCTGCCGGACTTTGCTCAGTTTGCCGGTCCTCTCCAGGAAAGTATCAAGGGGAAAAAGTCTAAGGACACCATCCAACTCTCGGACCATCAGCTGGGTTGCTTCGAACAGCTTAAACTTCGCTTGTCGTCTTTACTGGTTTTGAAGCTCCCGGACTTCTCCAAACCTTTTGGTATTAGAATGGATGCGTCCAACTTTGCCATCGGGGGGAGTCTTGTTTCAAGAGGAGGGAGGGACGGAGTACCCCATTACATTTACCGGTCGAAAGATGAAGTCTGCGGAACTCAACTATCCTGTTCGTGAACAAGAACTTCCTGCAATCATGCATGCGCTAAAAGAATGGCGTGTGTACTTGCTCGACCGCCCATTCACGGTCGAAACCGATCACAAGAGCATCGAGACGATTTTAACGCAGAAGACAAAAAACAGGCAAGTTGCGCGCTGGTTCAATGAACTTGCAGAGTTTCATCGGCAGTTCAAACGGATTCCTGGTGACACAAACGACGTCGCTGACGCCTTGTCCCGGAACCTGGACTTTGAGCACAAAGCTGCCCAAGTCAGTTTGCAAGACCTCTTGAAAGCTGCTGCAAGTCGTGAAATTGTCGCAACTATTGAGGCAAGACCAGTCTCAGTCGAGAGACGGCAAGGATACTGTACAAGTCGGATCAACGTACGCGTGACATCATGAGCAAGACAACTGGAGGCATGCAAATTCCCAAGTACACTGTCGTCGACGGTATTCTCTTCTATCAAACACGGGAAGACGAAGGTCCAAGGCTTGTGGTCCCGGACAATGAAGATCTGAAGAATCGTGTGATCTTCGAAAACCACGATGTTTTGACCGCTGGTCACCCTGGCTACTATAAGACGTATCTCTCTATCCAGAAGAAGTATTACTGGCCGCGTATGTCAAAGTATATCCAACGCTACGTGAACACGTGAAATGTGTTAGCGCAATAAGGTCAGGCAAATAAAACCATCCGGTCTCCTCAACCCTTTGAACTTTCCATCGGGAAGATGGGTTGAGATTTCCATGGATTTTCTGGTGTCGTTACCCAAAACCGACAAAGTGTTTTTATGCAATCCCGGTCACCGTCGACCGTTTGACCAAACGTGCTAAGTTCATCGCAACTAAGACGACTGCATCTGCATAAGATACCGCGGATCTCTTCATGAAGAACTGCATGAAAGATCATGGTCTGCCAAAACCTATTGTGTCCGATCGTGACTCCAAGTTCACGTCGAAGTTTTGGACTTCTGTGACATCGATCGTGAAGACCCAACACAACCTCTCATCAGCGTTCCATCCCCAAACCGATGGGCAAACCGAACGTACGAATCGCTTTGTCGAAGATTATCTCCGAGGCGTTGTGAACCCTGTCCAGAATGACTGGGATGAATTTGTGCACTTGGCAGAATTTGCGTACAATCGCTGAGTGCATTCCTCGATCGGGATGTCACAATTGGGTTAACCCTTTCGCGTCCCAACGTGTAAAATTTAAAAGGGGTTAAGCTGATCTCGGCTATGTCCCGTGTATGCCGAATGATGTTGCAGCCGATCCAGAGTTCAAACAGACGGATTGCATGGGACCTCGCCGCATCGAATTGCGCTGCGCCCCGCCAGCGAGTGACGATCAGACTCTCGCGCCCAGTCTCACCAAGCCTTCCAGGGATCGTTACTTCCTTGGCTCCAATCGCATGTCCGCTGGGTCCACGACGCGACGCACAGCGACTGGGCACAGAGTGGCCAGGCGCCAAACACCGACCGACGGCGACGCTACCGACAAGGGCACCACGCAGCGCACCAAGCGATTCATATCTCGTGTTCTAGGGCACGGAGACCAACCTCCAGTGAAGAACCGAGAAGTGGGGGTGAGAACATCGTCACTAGGGAATAGTTTTGGAGCACCATCGAGTGGTCGAGAGGACTAAAGGGAGTCTGCCGCTCGGGCAGAACTCCCTGCCCAAGTAATCTCACTTCACAGTTTGCCCTCAAGCACCAACTAGCCTAGCCTAGCATCGATTCAACTAGCCTCGCCCATATCCACGGATCGTCTGGCTACTGTCACTGGGCCCGATACCCTCACTTCTGTGACAATAGGCCTCTACATGCTGGTGCCTACACAAGCTCGAAGCCGAAGGCCGCGGGGCGCTAACTGTTTCTTCCCTTTTATCTGCTGGTAACACCGAGCGCGTGTCGTCGTCGCTCGCTGACATCTTGGCGTGTGGGTTTCCGACGTTCATCCGGTGGCGCCGCCTGGCGCGCTCTCGACGTCTGCGAAGGCTACGGTTAGTTTAGTTAGAGGGAAACTCTCTAGTTAGGTTAGCCAAGTCCAACGTGTAAACGTAATATCACTCTCACTCATGCTGGTGACTGCTCCTGGCGTGGCGTGTGGCAATATATGACGGAAACTGTCCCTCCAGGGTGTTTCGTCCACCAGGAATATCCCCACCACCTCTGGTCCGAGGCGGCGAGGATATTCCTGGCGAACGGTACGCCTTTTACTGGCACTGATGTTCGTAGCGCAATGGGCGATTGGAACACGAGATATGAATCGCTCGGTGCGCTGCGTGGTGCCCTTGTCGGTAGCGTCGCCGTCGGTCGGTGTTTTGGCGCCTGACCACTCTGTGCCCAGTCGCTGTGCGTCGCGTCGTGGACCCAGCGGACATGCGATTGGAGCCAAGGAAGTAACGATCCCTGGAAGGCTTGGTGAGACTGGGCGCGAGAGTCCGATCGTCACTCGCGCTGGCGGGGCGCGGCGCAATTCGATGCGGCGAGGTCCCATGCAATCGGTCTTCCCCGAGTCCTACAGCAAGCCCACCTCATCCGGGGGTCCAATTCGCCTCCGTAAAGAAGCACCGCGCCTCGTTCGCTTGGCGAGTCTCCATGAGCTGATCGGGGAAGAGTATCTGGGCAAGCTGCACGTGTTGTTTGAGATTTGCGATGGCAATAGCGACGGCGAGCTCACGCAATGCGAGCTGCTCGTGCTGCTACGACTATTGGGGCTTGACGAGCAGCAAGCTGTCGATGCTGTGGCGTCGTCCGTACAGGGAACTACGACCCCGACTACCACGTTTGACATGCTGATCACGAGGTACCACGTGGCCGTGGTCTCGTGCGCCACATCCAATGCATTCCCGAGAGACGACTTTGTGCTGCGCTGCAAGCGCCTCAAGTACGGCTTCAAGAAGATTGACGGCGACCGCAACCAAGGCATGGCGCGAGCCGAGCTCGAGATCGCGACCCAGAAACTCGATCTGACGTTCAGTGACGGCGAACTCGACATGATCTACAGCGTGCTCGACAGGAACCACGACGGCAACGTCGAGTGGTGCGATTTTGTGTTCTCCGCCTACTACAATACGCTTGCGGGCGTCGTGGCTGCGACGGGTGCGTACTTTACGATCGACATGTTTGCCGATTTGCCGAGTTTTATCCGCCAAGTGTCGGGCGGTGACACGGCAGCCGCAGGCGTGGGGGCACCCCAGCAAGTCCTGACGATCGCGCGTCGTGAGGATATACGAGCGAGTAAAAGAACGTTGTCCTTTATCAAGCAACGCGCGTCGTTTGCCGATCGAACGGCGAGTGCGACGACCTCAACGTCGCAGACTCATCGAGAAAGTGCAACCAAGTCCGTGATTGAACGCATTGGTATCGAGTACTTGACGCGTACGTCGATGCAGCACCTAACACTGGCCAAGAAGGCATCGGTCACTTCGCGACGGTTGGAGAATGATGGCTCGTCGGCCATTATATACCCTGGGTCGACACTTCCACGCCGCACGAGTATGCTTCGCACGGGCTTCTCAGTCCACGTGCGGCGACGCATTCGATTGATTGAGGCTGCCACCGCGTGTGTCGGATCAGTGGCCGGGATTCTCTGTGGTCTGATCTCTATTGGCTTTGAGAGCCTCGTCGAGGAAGACCGCACAGGATTGTACTACGTGTACATCATGCTCATCAACATTGCAGTCTCGCTCGTGGAGGTCCATTGCATGTACCTCACGGCCGTTGTCGCAGCGTTTCGATTGACCTTGATCACAAATCTCAAGCTCTACCCGCAGGACGCCGAGCGTGAGTTCCTCACGCGGGCGATCGCACGTGCGGCATTGCAGGTGGGCCATCGCAAGGACAAGCTGTTCGGCATGGACCCGATGAAGGACTCGCCACGTATCGTACTGTGCATGTCATTCATGGTCTACAAGACCAAGCGGTACGCTATTAAGCTCCTTCTCAAGCTGCTTATCAAGCGCGTGCTCTGGCGCGCAGCGGCCAAGAGTGTGCTCAGCTTGCTCGTGCTGCCCATCAACGGTGTCGTGAACGCCTGGACGCTCCGCGACGTCATGCTCAACTGTCGAGTCTCCATTATTGGTCCGCCGTGCGTCGTGTCGCTCCTCGAGACGTTTTTCGTGCAGGACGAGTTCATTCTGCCATCCCAGCGAGTGGATTACATGCGCATTATCGGTGTATCACTTGTGTGCAAGCGGTGTATTCACCCAAACGTCGAGGTTATGATCGAGCACATGCGTCGCCAGTGGCTGCGACCCGAGCTCTGGCCCGTCCTGGACGGCTGCTGCTGTCTCGACGCAAGCGACGAGCCATGTCCGCGCCACTTGCTCGACGATCTCGACCAATTGTTGGTACTGCTAAAGCTGTACGCGTCGCAGACCCACGGACCCGACCGCGCAGCGGTTGTGCAGCATCGCCGTAACATGTTCTTCTTCTTCATCATTGGGCTCATCATCGATGGCGGCGTCGACTGGGTCGAGCGCAGTCTCTTTGTGCGGCTCTGCAACGCCGCTGGTTTGCAAAACTCATGGAGAGGTGTCCTCGCATTGAAAGACGATTTCATCGCCGGCAAGGGTATTCACATGGACTCGGTCATGGCGCTCGTGCTCGAGATCCCGCTTGACCAGCAAGGGCGCCACGATGCGCATGAGCAGCTACGCGTGCCCTGGCGAGAGTCGGCGTTGTATAGTGCGCAGCGCATTGCACAACTTCTGGTCTGGTAAAGCGTCGGCAACGCGAGAAGTTTGTCCACGCGTGAACCACGGGTTCTTTGGTCCGCAGAGTGAACGGATCGAAGAAAAACCGACCTTACTCAGCGAGTTGAGGTCAACGCGGTGTCCCCAGTCCAGCATGGTCGGAAATATCAGTCATCGAAGACTCAAATGTTGGATTTAAAGAGCAGTGAGTACTGTGACCGTTTCAGGTCTGATCATGACTGTTCAGCCACCACCCTTTACCGAGCACAGAGCATGTCAGACATGCATGAAGAGAATGAAGCTCCCGAGAATCAGCATGGCGAAGGCAGCGTTGAGGAAGAGGCTCCGACGGCAGATCAAGAACACAATGTCGTCAGCAGCGGATCAATGGCGCTGTCCGGTGACTTGACGCAGTACATTGTAACTTCAGAGACCAATGCGACTGGACGACTCGACGTCTCCCATCGCAATGTCAAGGCGCCACTGCTAACCAAAATCCGCGACTATGTTGCGCTGCTCAACACTCCGCTTGTCAGTCTCTCGTGAGTATGAAGTCCATGATGTCGAGATCTAGGTACCGGGCATTGCTTCTGTTTCTAACGGCAAAACTCCACACACAAGGCTTTCACGAAACGCGCTCGGACCAAACGGCGCGGCATTGCTCGGGGAGGCACTCGTGACCAACAACACGCTCCAAGTTCTGGAACTAGAAGACTGTGAGCTGGTCGGCAGCGCGTACCGACCGCAGTATGACGGCATCAGGTCGCTCGCGAAAGGATTCGAAAGCGTGCGGTCCACGCTCCGCTCCCTCAAGTAAGTAGAACGGTTCATTGCCGATCTCGCCCACGATTTTGATCGCTTCTTTCTTTGCAGCCTTGCCAATAACAGTCTCCAGCCTACAGGCTGTCGAATCGTACTGGGCGCACTATCGTTCCACAAAACGCTGGCAGTACTCGACCTCTCAGGCAACTTGCTCACTCTGTTCAATGACAAGGAAGGGGTCCTGGCCCTATCCTACATGATCCGTTACGCCAAGCAGCTCTCCGCGCTCATAATCGACGATAATCCACTCCCTCCAGCGCCGTGGAAGCTCCTTCGTGACACGCTTGCCAGCAACACGACGCTTACATCACTCAGCGCGTTGCGGTGCAACATCCCCATCGACGAGCTCCACGTGCTGCCTCACCAAACGCCAGCATCGCCGTCATAGACACGGCATCGCTTCAATGGTAAACGCTATGTACTGTAGCACATCTTCAACCTGAGCCCAGTGCGCTCGCGATAGATGTCTTTACATCTCACACGTACTAGGCCACTGCGCACTAGTAGAGCAGAGAACAGCCCCTGCTTGAAGACACGAAATTTTCAACATGGGAGACCACGTACAGAACAAGGGGTGGGCAATACGCACAATAGTTCACCAAGTGATATGGTAGTATCTCAACGAGGAGTTGGCCTAGCTAACGTCAACTCACCTACATCTGTATGGCTGATGCGACAACGGCACCAGCTGCAGCCATCAGCGTCGAGGTCGTCGCACGTGTTCGGATCATCCAGATGTGATCGCGTGCTCCGCATCCCGCTGCAGGACTCCCGCACCCAACACCCGTTCAGTTCAGTTGCGGGTTCGGGACAATAGACCATTAACTTCTAATGGGCGTGACGCCCCACCGACGGTTCTTCTTCTTCATAATGAAGTATATTGCGTTCCGCCATTTTGTTGTAGGCGCGGAGGTGGTGGTGCCACCGGGCGACCAGCTGGTCGGCTAGGCCGCGAGCTTGCAGGTACAGGTCGCGGAGCCTCGCATGCTTGGGTGGGCGGTCGCGGAGGGTTCCCCAGGCGCATCGAGTCCCTGCGAAACCATCAGGGCGGATATGGATGAACCCACATATTCCGGTACGGTACGTAGAATGAACACCACTAGTCGCATTGTTCCTTACAGTAGCAATCGCGTGCTGGTCCAGCACATGATGCTATTCTGCCGAGTACAACAAATGCTAGGGGCTCTAGCACTACTGGGTGCCAAACTGTCTCAGGGCTTTTTGAGGAAAAGGAGAAAAGAGGTCCGGTTTCTACTGAATATGCGAAAATCAATGTGAGCTCGTCTTCAACATGTCCGGAAGAGAAGTCAATACCACGTAAATCGTTTGACCCCCCAACAGAAAGGATGTGAGATGTCAACTTCTCCTCCCCAGGACGACTTTCCCAAATGCTCCTGTGAGGGCTACAAAGGCTTGTGATCTCAGGCTATTATCTGAAGTGACATGGTGATCCAATTTTGTATGGAGGGACCAAGTCGACGTGTGGATGTGGACAACGCAGCATGGACACCGCAACGGATTCTTGGTGGCAGATCTGGAAGGGCTATCCACTTCGTCCACAGGGGTCCCGAAAAGCATATGGCTGGATAGAATCCACACAATTTGGCTGTGTCCAGCTCTGGCTGAGACCAGACGCGCGAGTGGCGTCTGGTCTCAGCCAAAGCTGACACAGCCGGCAAAGTTCATTCGACAATTCGCCTTGTGCCGCACGTAGTGAAAGGTCACTTGTCAGCTCCAGACCTCAGCCAATAGTATGAAGCTCTTCGCGCTGCTGCTGATCGCCTTCGTGGCCATGCTCGCGACTGCGGACGCCCACGACGACAGACGTATGCTCCAGAGTGGCAAGCAAGAAGGAAACGCTCCTGCGCGACCGGCGACGATGCTCGACGATAAGAAGGCCCAAGAGAAGAAGGCCCGAGAGGAGAAGAAGGCCCGCGACGCGAAGGAACTCAAAGACCTGAAGAACTCCACTAACAGCACGACCAGCAAACCGCCCAGTTTGCCCACGGTTGTTGGCGACCCGAACACCAAGAAGGCCCGCGACGACAAGAAGGCTCAAGAGGAAAAGAAGGCCCGAGACAAAAAGAAGCAGGAACTCCTGCAGGAATGGGGCGGTGGCCTCCAAGCCAATGGTGACCCCAACGCCGCGAGTCGATTCTCGAAGACCCTCCCACCACCAGACATGTTGTGAGGCGCGCCGGACGAGGCGACGATCCCAAGGCGCAGCGGGCTTCATTTGGTCTCATCCAGGTCGGCCACAACTGAGAACGCTTCAAGGACCGTATCAAGGGTTGAGTGGGACTGACCGAGCGCCAGGTTGGCCGGTGGTGACCCGAACGTCGCGAACCGAGACGAGAAGTACTTGGGCCGCGGCTGAAGCACATGGATGGAGAAGCGGCGGCGAACGATCTGCGCTGCTTCTGATCCTTCTTCATATAAATTAGGTTTTTTGGGACGCGTGTATATGGCAGTGAGTGACACGGGACCGGCATATCGTCACCCAGTGTGGGCAGTGTAGTCCTCCGGAGTATACAATCCAATGTGTTTCGAATAGTTATCTGATACTGGCAGCAACATACTACGTAGTACTGCGCAATCTTTGTTTATGAGAGATGAAATGATTAAAAGTTCGCTCTGGTCGAACATCAGCTTGTCTACACCTGTACGACCGCGGCGACAATAGCGAGCACTGCAGCCAGCACCGTCGAGGTCGTCACTATCGCCGCACTCGCGGTTCCTTTCCGTGGCAAGCCAGTCGCGTACTCTACTTTAATTCCTAGCACATGGCATTCGTCCATGATCGCGCTTGTCATGTTCGTGAAGTACATTTTGAGGTTCTTGCTGTCCGACACGCAGTCGGGCTTTGTCATCCATCGAGATTGAAGCGCCGACAAGCACAGCGTATCTTTGCAGAGTTTGGTCGAGGCTGCGGTGTCGTTCTTCGGGTACCACGCGACGGGAATGGCCCAGCCGCACGACGAGTCGCGGAAATCCTCGGCCTCGAATCTCTCAATATCAAGGGTATGACTATCGCAGCTCTTCGCGACTATCGAGGGGCCCGTGCTCACGCCGAGCGTCTTGCACGCGAGCTGGAGCGTGGCGTATTGGCGCATGTACGCATTTCGGAACTGTAGCCCCTGGACCGTGCAGGCCGGGCCGGTGGCCATGGATTCTAAAGCCTGTAGGCACTTGTAGTTGTTACAAATCTTCTTGCCGCCTCCATCCGGGTCGCTGGTGACGGTCGTCGCCAGCGTAAACACCGAGCCGCACGCGTCCTTGACCTTGGCTTCCAACTCGTAGGCGTACGAGACCTGACGGGATGTGCACTCGACGGTTTCGGGAACCGTTGGATCTTTCCGCGCGGGCGTCGCGTTGGATGACGAGCCAATGGAAACCCCGAGCATCTTGCACGAGTTTCGGATGGACGCGAACTGGCGCATGTACTCGGCCTTGGAGGTCTTGTTGGCGATCGTGCAGTCGGGCATGTTCGCCGTCAGCGTCTCCATCTCGGCCATGCACTTGGTGTCGCGGCACGCCTTGATCCCGTTGCTGACCGGGTCGCCTGTCTTGTTGGCCGTGCGCGCAAACACCGCTTCACATACTGTGTGCATTTTCTCATCCGCCGTCGTGAACGCCGTGATTTGGTCGGGCGTGCAATCCATGGCAAAGGCGGTCCAGGCCGCCAGCGACGCCAGGACGAAAGCAGCAAAGCTCGTCATTGTTAAGTCGGTGTAGTCCGCCGGTCGAGCGGTTTTTGGGAAGTGCGAGCTGCTCAGTGATCACGCGTGGGCCGCCAACTCGAGGCGGGTATGAATCAATTGGCCGACACAGGGCTTTGGTTCGGCATAACCAGGCAGGTACTGTACTGTATTACCCTCGTGCAGTAAGTTAGTCATTACGTTCTGCCCTCTCGTGCATACTCAGCACGTTCAGGTCTCACAGAGACCGTGCAGCGTGTGACTCGCTTGCACACTTATCATCCACACCATGTATCACTCAATTTACTGTAGTCCACTTAATGTCTGTTTGGTGTTACCACACTATCCAAGGAAATGTTTCCCTTTTTGCGAATTTCGAACTTCACATAGCAATGGCGGTCTCTGCGTGAAGGAGAAGAGGAGCGGCAACCGAGTTAGCGCCAAATGAGAGAGCACGAGCAGTTTGGGCGGCCACTGAACTTGCGGCCACGATCGGCCGGCGTGAACAGCGTCGCGTCGCCGCGCGCCGTCGCGCCAGAGCAACTCGCCAGCGAAGCGACGCGGTCCAATGCCGCCGCGACGGTACGGTAGTTCACTTCCCTTACACGGCCTTCCGGTATGTTCTGAATGCGTATTGCTCCATTGTGTGGTAATGCAGCTGAGCGAGCGGCTCCAGATGCCGCGACCTGGGTCGGCGACAGCCGCGCTGCGACGACCTTGTGCGAGTGGTGTTCCTGTGGTCGCTACTGTGCCTCCGGTCGAAGCAAATCTCCCAACGCCCCTGCAACCAACGCTGCTGCTCTCTAAACCGCCGATGCGACCGCGCTCAGCGTTGCTTGGCTCTCGCGGGGTCGTCTCTCACCACCGAATGGAACTGCTGCGGGGCCAGCGCGTAGTAACCAAAACTCGATCTGACGACAATCAAACCGGAGAAGACACTCGACATGGGACCGCAGAAACACACATTCAGCATCAGGGAATGACTCGCGATCTCGCGCCGCAGCTACGTCGTGCTGTTTGTAGATCCGAGAAGGCGGATGACATCCAACCAGCGTCTGCCACGACGGCGACAGGGCATCTGGCGTCAACGAAACGCCCATTCAAGCGTCCATTCTCGGCGGCGCCATCAGTTCCAACACCACTAAAAGGGGCGATCACTCCGGAGGAAGTCTTGCGCACGAACGTGGGGAGCGGCACAATGCAGAAGTCGAGCCAACATCTCTATCATCTCGTTCCCGAGGCGTCCCAGCCTCCGACATCGCGTGGCAAGCGACCGTTTTCAGCCGCGCCAGCGTTCGGTGGTTCGCGTCCACGCCATTCCGTGCTGCAGAGTACATCACATGTGCATAGCCCAGTAACAAGCGACAAGAAGGACTGTGCCGAAACACGGATACAGTGTAAGTCGTATCTTGTGGCATCTTGTGGCATCATTCTGACATGGACGTTCTTACATTGCAGCGGCGCACGTCTCTCGCGGTGCGCTGTCGATTATGAGCTCGTTCCAGCGAGACACGTTCGTGTACGCCGTTCCTCGGCACTGTCTTGAACGCGATCGGCAGTACAACCCATACGACATTGTCACCATCTCCCATGTATGTACTTTACTGTACAAGCGACGCCATTCACACGTATATCCCACTCACGTATCTACCTTGTTAATCTGTAGGAAGCGCTATTCGGCTCAAATCTGTCGACACGCGCAACACTAGAAGCACGCTGTGATTTCTACACGATCAGCGCGACGGGGATGACGTTCCACTGCAAAGACGACAACTTCGAACCAACTTTTCTCACGTCAGCCGAATGGGAGCGGCAGCGGACCCATTTCCTTCGAATCTGCAGGCTCCCAACCTTCCAAATGTAGGCGGCGAGTGGGAATTCCTTGCGTTCTTGGAACTTCACCGCTGATGCGTTTGAAATGCCTTAGGTTTCGCTACCGAAAAGTGTTTATAAGCTGGAAGAAATGGGTTCGATCGATGAAAATCGAGAGTGCGCGAATTGCGATGCAATCGTCCCTGTATTTCGCGCAGCCATTCTTGAGTCAAGGGATGAAGGCAATCCGGGACGAGTTGGCGAAGCTCGACGAGGTGAATCTCATGTGTGACTTGGAAGGAAAGACAGTCCACTTGAGCTACCTGTCTGCGAAGAATGTGCGTCTCCGGTGCTAACGAGGAGAATTGATTTGCCGACTGACATTGTTGTATGTCCAGAGAGATCACGTGCAAAATCAAGGTATGGAAATACTGAAAATCACCGGCCGTATCCAGCAGATCCTCCTCCAAGTCTGTCGAGAGTGCCTCGGCAGTACCGAAAATCCGTACGGTGGGTTTCCAGGCCATGAATTTGCGATGTCGAGACGCAAGAGCAGCAATTTCCAGATTTTCGAAGCGTTTGTCGAGCGTGAACGCGCTTTGGCGACGGCGAACCACCAATTGGTCCAGCATCACCATTTTCAGACTAGTGGGTCTATCCAGCCTTCGAGGGTATCGCTATCGACTGCGGGGCAGCTTCGCACGACGCAACGCAAGTACATGGCAAGGGTTATCCGAGCGCAACAGCAGCGACCACAAGACACGCTCGAGGAGATCCGGTGGACATTGGCGTCGATTCAGCGGCGACGGTGCCTTTCGCTGGCCAAGTTTGTCTCACTGGTCGACTTGATGTTGCTCGATGCGCTGCATTCAGTGCTGCTCCAAAGCATTCAAAGGCTGCGGGATAGTCTGTGGGTCGGCTCGAACGCGGTCCCTATCTCCAAGTTGATCGACCGTCGCGATTACGTGCTCGCATTCCACAAGACAATGCGCCAAGGCAGCCCAGACCCTTCACCACCGTCCGGCAGGATGACGACAGATCCAGAGTCTCATCCAATCACAGTCCTGTTAAACAAGCAGCAGATCAAAAGATTTCTACGCACGACATGGGAGGCAAAATTTCCAGGCGTTTTGCGCGCCAGTCAACAAAACGGCAAGCCAGAAGACTCTGATGATTCGCAACAGCTCAAGTCGAGTGCTGCTGTTTGGCTCGGTAGCAGGCTCGATGCGTTCTTCTCCCAAGCCCTTCGAGATACCTCCGGCAACAACACGGAGCTATTCTCAATTGATGAAATAATGCACATCGTTGAGCAATTGCTGGCGCGCGCTCTCGTATTGCCAGAGTTCGACGCGTCGCTCTGTTCCATCATTATGGATCCAACCAGAGAGGAGACACGTGAAGGTTCATCTCCTGTAGATGAAGATGTAGCCTCCCATCTCAAGGCACTTCAGCAGATCAAGTGTTTGGAGCCAATCGCACTCCTTCACATGGGCATGATGTTGCGAGTTGAAGAACGTACGAAGCAATGCGAGATCGTCTTCAAGCCCTCACTTGATCAAGTACCCATCCTCATTCAAGAATTGCTCTCCGATTTTGTGGAGGTATTCCGAAGTATCCCCTCGATCGTTTTACATCAAGAGATTCGCGCTGTGTTGGAGTTTGCTGAGGACTTTCAAGCGCCCACGCTCGTTGTAGGCGCTGACGATCGCGAAAATGGCCCAAGACCCCTCGTCGAGGACGACAGCGAGGGAGAGTCGTGCTGGCACAAATCCAACTATGATCGTCTCTTTGCGCGAATCGGGAATGATCACGAATGCTTGATGGTGCGAGTGAACATTGACGAGCTGCAACGGAGCGCGACCGCAGGTGCAGAAGCGTTCGCGAGATCTTACGACAGACTGCTCGCAGCATACACAAGAAACCAAACCATCGACTTTGCCACGTTCCAGACGCGGTTCCGCAGCGGCGACTACTCGCTCAAGGAAATGGAAGCCGATGCGCGGGCCTTCAACGCCGAGATCCACATGCTGCGTCATTTAAAGGTGAGCCAAAGGATCGAGTTTCTCGAAGTGAACATGGCCCAGTTGAGCGAGGCGTTGTCGCCATCGTCTGCTCGCTGTCTACAACAACTCCACACGTTGTATCCTGTGCTAGCACTTGAGAAATGCGAGGCCTTTCTCGCTTATGTTCGAGAGGCATGCGCGAAAATCGAAAAACCGTTGGCTGTCAGCAATCTCGACGCGTTTGCTCGGTACTTGCTCCAGCTGCGCGATGTTCAAGATGAGATTCATGACAAAGAGTTTGACTTGACGTTCGTGCACGACATGTTTGCCATGTTCACACGACTCGAGATTGTGATTCCCGCGAACGTCGGTGAGACGTTTGATCTCTGCGAACCCGAGTTTGAGGCATTGAAGTCTCAACTCAACGAGTCAATGGCGAGGAGAGATGCCGATATCCTCGAGAGATCCCCGCTTCTGACTGAAACCATCAACAAGGTGAGTGGTGAGCTTCAAACATTGAGCTGCAACATCAAAAGTTGAACCACTCGCTGTGTACATCTAGCTTAAAGTCGCCATCGAAAACCTTAAAACCAATTCGGCAGACAAGACCATCAATGCGGCAGATTGCGTGTCTAGTGACGCTCGAATCCGTGCCAGTGACCTTGAAAAAGAATCGGAAGCGCTGACGCAGCAATCCATCCAGTTAGTCTGGATCCAGCGCGTATTTCGTGAATTTGCCCAAGGATCGAGGCCTCCGGTGAACGATTTTGTCGACCTTCAAGTCGTCTCAAGCGAACTTCGACTGAAAAACGTACGACCCGATTTCGAAATACCAGGGTTTCAGGATCACTCACTCGCTTGCGTGCTCTACTTTGATAGGAACTCTGGGAATCCGTAAATGACGCGGAAGCATATCTGGATACCAAACGAGACGAGACAATCCGAGGAATCGACCTCGGGCAGCTGCGCAATATCTTGGCGAGAGTGGATACCGTGATCAAACGGGTGCAGCAACAGGCACTCCAGATTGCCGCCGTCAAGCGCCTCGAAAACAGCAAGCTCGTGTTGGAAGGTCTGTCGCCGGTGATTCGAGACCTCCGTAACGAACACTTCGAAGAGCGTCACTGGACGAAGTTGGAGCACAAATTGAGCTGTTCGTTCCGGTGTACGATTGAACTAACGTCTGATGTCAGCACGGGCCATTCCGAATACAGAGAGGTCAAGTTTCTAGATCTTCCGCTGCGCCACCTCCTCGAGATTGAAGCCGTGAGTCATGCCTCGGTAATCCATCAGGTCGCAGAGGAAGCAACCGCGGAAGCCGCGATTGGGAAGAGCTTTCAGAGTGTGGCTCATACCTGGGAAGCGCGCGAGATTCCAAGTTTCCCGAAGAAGGATCGAGACGGACGTGACGTCGTTTGCCTTGGCGAGTGCACAGAGATTCTCACGCTCTTGGAAGAGAGTGAGGTGTTGCTGCGCGTCATGGAGTCTTCCTCGTTCGCACGGGTTATCTATGCGAAGCTGGCCAAGCTTCTCCAAGATCTTGCGCACACAAAGGAATCAATGGAGCTGCTCGTCGTCTGTCAGCAGAAGAGAGAGCATCTCCAGCGACTTGTGTCGGTGGACTTTGTCCGCTCATTCCCCGAACAAAGCAAGCAACTACAAATGCACGACGCAAATTGGAAGGCGATCATGGACGGTATCGCCAAGCGGCCATTGTGTGTACCGTTTGGGACCAACACTGAGCACAGACAACTGCTGCAAGCCACACTGCAAGGTTTCGAGGTTGCGTCGCAATACGTGGAGCAACATCTTGGGGTACTTTACTTGATCATTTGGTTGTAGTCACGCTGCGCTCTGTCTGACACATTCTATTTCGTTTGTCTAGATGAAACGTGAGCTTTTCCCTGGCTTCTTCAAGCTCTCCAACACTGAGCTGGCCGCGCTACTCTCCAAGTTGCGTGACGCCAATACTGTCCAGCAGTTTCTGTACCAGTGCTTCGACAATGTTGGACGAATCAATTTTGGCACCCGGGAAGCGTGCCAAGATGTCCTGAGCGTCACATCCCGCTCGTTCCCACAAGCCGAGATCATCCTCATGGGCAAAAATCTGAAAGCTCGTGGTCCACCGGAACAATGGCTTGTTGGAATCGAGAGACGACTCGTCGAAATGCTGCGTAAGGCGACAAAGGAAGCGGTGTCTCTCGTCACTCAAGCGTCCGAGTCAAGCACCACCACCCTCGATTTGGCTACAGTTCGGGGTCTTCCACTACAGGTATGTGGATAGAGCGCGAAGAGAAGTGGCTAGGATTTAGTGGTTATCTGACTGTCTCTCTTGTGGTAGTGCATTCTACTTGCAGATCGCATCCTGCGATCGGAGTTGATCGACAGCACGCTACTTGGCTCGGACGGTTCAGCGTCGTTGGGTTCGTTCTCTTTGGCCGCTCAAAACAATCTTTCTGGGAAGCTTCGCCAATTTCATGCGGCGATCACGGAGCGTATCGTGGGCACCAATCTCCAGGACGCCTCTGCAATGGTGCAAATGTCACCACGGGAGATTATGCTGCTCTCCAGCCTTCACCTCCACGAGATCGAATTTCAGGACGCCATCGGCGAGCACAGCGTGGCAGTGGCAGACCCAACTGTCATTAGCGGGAACCGTGCACGCGGTCATGGAGTTCATTGGCAGTTGCAGCTCAAGCATCGTTTCGATGACAGTACAACTGTGGGGTATGACTGCCATGTCGAGATTGGGGGCGTCCGCGTGCCCTACGGCTTCAATTACGTCAACATGAACGCCGAGGTCGTGTTTACGCCCAGGAGCATGCGCTTTGTCTTCTCCGTGTTTGCAGCGACGAGGCAGGGTCACGCAGCACTTCTTACCGGCTGCCGTGGTGCTGGCAAGCAAACCGTGGCGCTGCAAGTGAGTCGCCTCTTTGGTCGACGTTACTTTGGGATTGTCGTGTCAGAAATGCCGGCCGCCGCGCAGTACCTGTGCCAGGTCGCGCACTGCTTGAAGCTTGTACGCGGAGCACTCTTGGCGGGAGGAGTGTTGTGTATCGGACTCCCGATGGAAGATCACGTTGTCAATCTCTTTCGCGTGTTGGGCTCCACGGTGGCGAAGATTCAGGTGCGTCTACATGCTTTGATCTTTGAGTTATCTGAGAAGTCATCAACCTCACTTTGTGTGTTCCCCAGCATTCAGTGTTATGCAAGCTGCCCATCACAGGCCTCCAGAAGGACCCTATCACATGGATCCCAGGCACCACGTTATTGTTCACGTGCACAGACCAAAGCTCTCCATCACATCCACGATGGTCTACATTGCAGCACACGCTGAGCGCTGCAACAACAAGCTTCGCGCGGATCGCAGTGGTGGCTGAGCATGACATCGTTGTCGTTCTGGAGGCGTTGGTGTTCAGCAAGCAACTCGAAGCACCGCAGCGCACTGCGCGCAAGTTGGATGGTCTCTGGTCGCACTTTCGCTCTCTTAACCTTCTGGGTCATCGTCTCTTCACATTACAGACAGCCAAGCACATTGTCGCCACGGTCGCAGCAGATATGTGGCAGAACTCGGAGCCGTTCGAGCGAGAACATCTGCAGAGCTGGCTCATCTGCGAGGCAGTGGTGAGTCTTTGCACACCACTCTTTGTGATTGATCCTCCTGCAGGAGAGACAGCACGATCCTGTGTGGTCAAGGCGCTCAATGAATTCTTCCATTACGCCATTCACGAAGGTGAGTGGTACACGCGGCAGTGGAGACGACACAAGTCATCGAGTATCGAATCCGAAACCAAAACCTTCGAAGAGGCTATTGACGACGCAGCCCAAGAGCTCCACTACGTACCTCGTCGACAGCTCGTGAAGAAATCCCTGGAAGTTGTGAAAGGATTCGCTACGCACGTTGGGGTGGTGATGGTCGGCCCGAGCGGAGTTGGCAAGAGCACGATGTGCGCCGTTTTGAGTCAGGCTCTCGGAAAGCTGAAGTATGCGTTGGTCACTGAAAGCCAGGCTCAAATCACTGCAGCGCAACCGAGCACAGCATCTGTCGAGTCAAGCGGTGCGGCAACCATCACCAAGCCTTGTGACGGCCCCTCTAGTCCTTTCGTCAAGGTATGCGTGATGCTCCCCTTGTCGTTGACGCTCTCGCAGTTATTTGGCAGCACTACAAGCGACGCGAAGGGCCAAGTCAAGTCGCTTCTTGGACGGCTCATTCGAGAGGCTCAGGAATGCTTTTCACTGAGCACTGACCACGAGATTCAGTGTTCATTCACACTGGGTACCGCCGGGCTCGGGTTGGAGTCCTTGCTGGCGATGCAAAAGTTGATGTGGGTCGTTTTCGACGGAGGATCGGTGTGCGGTGGCGTGTGGCTGGATGCCTTGGTGGCAATCCTGTCGCGCAAGTACAAGTTTGGCCTCTTGGATACATGCGCGAGCCCGAGCCGCGAGCTCGTGCCTTTCTCGGACGGCGAGTTCATGACGATTCCACCAAACTTGCGGTTCGTGTTCGAGACCTGGAATCTCGAAAACGCGACGCCCGCGGTGCTCGAGCACTGTGGTATGGTGGTCTTCCCACCAGAAGACGGTATAGGTATTGAAAGGGATGATGGTGGAGATCTGTCGATACCGGTCCATTTCGCCTGTATTCAGCACTTTCTCGAGCAGCAGCGATTCGCTGCAACGTTTGCACTCGACGGGACTGCGCTCTCACCGGTCTCGACCAACATCTCAGCATCCGTGT
This sequence comes from Pythium phragmiticola, assembly GCA_023335935.1. NCBI lineage: Eukaryota > Oomycota > Peronosporomycetes > Pythiales > Pythiaceae > Pythium > Pythium phragmiticola. Next base: position 37,848 of record JAADWA010000034.1, on the reverse strand, counting down.
ACGACACGATTGCAGATCGGCTTCTCGGAACGAATATTCTCGTCAAGATCTTTGCCGTCATGGAGGACTATGGGGTGGCCATTCACATTTCACTTATCCACCGCGTCGAATATATGCTGGCAATGTTACAGGCGTTGCTCAGCACTGTCGCAGCGTCTTGTTCCGCCTCCCGCAACGCCGAAGACAACTCCACGACAACTCTGACATCAGCTGAGATTCCGCTGGAAGACGTGCACCACCGCGTGGAAATGGCGACTGTGTACGCGCTGCTGTGGGGATTCAGCACGTGCTGTGCACACGGTTTCGATGATTCTCGCAGCCGTGCACTCCAGTTGCTGATCAGCGGGATGCTCAAGACACAATTTGACTGCATTTCGCACACGTGGGAAGATTGCGGACGAGATGCCAACCTGTTTGAGCTGCTGCTCGACTTGAACGGCCTACGGTTTGTGAGCTTGGACAGCGGCGATGCGAATGTTCTCCGTGACAAGTTACGGCGTCATGCACTGAGCTCCCATGCCAGTGTGAGACAGAGCAATAATCCCCCAGACGTCACCATGTTCCACACGCTGTTCGTCCCAACGCAGTCAAGTCTGATCGTCCACGCAGCGATGAAAGAAGCCATTCGAAGCGCGAGGGGCGTTCTGCTCGTGGGGAGCGACACATCCCGCAAAACGACACTCTTGCAGAACTTTTTAAAGCAACTCGAGTCGGTGCGCGTGCTGACAACATCCAACTATGCGAGTATCCCCGTGCCTATGACTACGGCGAGTGGGGACGCAGCTGGCACTAGTGTGGCCAAGCGCAAACGCGGTGTGGCGCTACTTCGCGCACCCTTGCTCCCGCACGCGGATAGTGCCTACGCGCCACTGGATCGCATTCGATTGCATCAGATTGGTCTTGTCAAAAGACTCGCCAAGCGTTTCCGCAAAGTGAACAAGGCGGCAGCGGCTGTGGCCGCACTCGCTGCGGCCCAACGGTACGGCAGCTCGAAGGGCAAGTCGACAAGCGAGAATCAACCCAATGACAAGCCGGCGAAAGCGCCGAAGAAACCCACGCTGTGGGCGCTACGCCCACACCTCGAGACGAGCAAGACTGATATGGTGAGCCAATTTGACCACGGAGATTTCATTCCGTTCTATTTTGCCATGAACCAGCACGATCGAGGCGTGGACGAACTCGCGAAATGTCTTGAACGCATGCTGCAGCGCGAGCGTAGTGGAATCTTCGAGCCACCGCCGGGGAAGACCGCCGTGCTGATTCTCGATGATCTTCATTTGCCAGTCGCACAGCACGATGAGCAACACCCGTCGTGCCACGAGTACTTGCGCTCAGCATACGAACACTCGACGGTGTGGAGCAACAATGTGGAAGACGTAGGTGCGAGGCCGATCACAATAGAGAACTTGATGATGGTAGCGTCGATCTCGTCCCGCGCAATGGTGACCGGGCAACGGATCAGCGATGTTCCCGACGAGTCGCCTCTCTCGACGCGTCATGCTTCTTTGGGCAAGCTCACCAAACGATTCTTTCCTGTCTATGCACCTCCGTGCTCACTACTCGAGCTGCACACGATCTTCCATACTGTGATGGTCGCCCACTGGGAACGGCAGGTCGCCCCTCCAGTCGACAAGCTACCGTCGGTCGTGCGTCAAACGTTACCAGTGATCGTCGCCGCGGCGACTGTGCTGTGGGAGCGACTTCGGCGACGCAGGCTGTCTCGTATGGCCACAGCGACTAGTGGGATCCAGCACCACGTATCGGCTTTCAATCTCCACGATCTGATGTCGGTATACGCGGGCATGTGTGCCGTCGAGCCCAGCTACATCATGGATAGTGAAACAATGGCTCGGTTGTGGGCGCATGAGACGACCAAGTCGTTTGGTGATTGTTCGTTGCCCGGGTGGAAAGCAGTGCTCACGAGCGATGTCTTCCGTGTCCGCATTCTGTTGGATGGGCTCGAGAATCAAACGTACGCCAACAGTTCTTCTACCAGCGCCACGCCCACTATCTCAGCGTCAACTTCAGCAACAAAAGTATCGACAACAATTGGATCCACTGCCATATCCCCACGGGACGATGATGCAACGAGACGAACGAATCTGCACACGAAAACAAGTCCTATAAGACTGCTGAGTTTCTTCTCAAAGGAGCTGCTCGATACTGCAGCCGGAAAGAAGGCAGGTACCGAGCTGGTGATCTCTCCACAACAAAGGACCACATTCGAAAGGAAGAAGCTCCATGAGGTCCCCATGTGGGCATTCGTGCCATCCTCGCTGTACTATCAAACGAACCATCGCGGGAATTCGTCGAATGCTACCGCCGAAGTCGGATCCCACCTGCAGCGAAGAAACAGCATCCGGTTTATCCGACGCAAGAGCCAGGAGAGTATGCAGGATACGGCCCCCGCCACTGCTGCAGCGCTTGCGTTCTCCAGTTCCAGTCGATCTGCCTCGCTCGGGAAAGTGCGATGGATTTATGCTGAACTGCCAGTGCTAGAAGATGGCGAACTGGGCTTGGAGGACGGAGCCCTCCAGGTCGCTCACAATGTCTTCTCCGCCATCCGTGTGTTTGGTGCAGTCCCCACTGGTGCAATCTTTACCAAACCCGTCACCGATCTCTTACTGCAAACCATGGCTGGCCAAGTACCTCGTGGTGCCCCAACCGTGACACTTCTCTTGGTGCGTTTGTTGCATTAAACTACACTACCGAAGCGTAGAGGCGTAAGCAATACCTGACCCTCTTTTCCCTGCTTAGGCTCGCAGCATTTCGACACTAGAGCGCGTCGTTACTCCTCCGGGCTCACGAAGTGTCGTCATTGGTCCTCCTGGAAGCGCTCGCGAACTGCTGGTTCGCTATGCATGCGACGTGCGGCAGTCCTCCCAATCGCACACCATTTGGACGGTGGAAGGCGTTGCGGATGCTGAAATCATGGCCAAGAAGTGGAAACACGTCGTGAGCCAGCTCTTCCAGCGAGTCGGCGTCGACTACGAAAGCGTCACGCTGATTGTCAGACGTCTGCCGTTGTGGCCGCAGCACTTGATCAGCCAACTGCTCGCCCTCATGGTGTCGGGCGAGATTCCTGGAGCGTTCAGTCTCGAGGAGCAAATCAGGCTTGCGACGCGGGTCCGAGACGAGCGGCTTCTCGATCTCGAGCAAAGGTATCACGCGCAGGTGGCCTGCATTCGACAGGAAGTCGAGATGGAAAAGGAGCAAGAAGCGAAGCTGGCGAAATGCGACGAAGCCGAGACCGCGATCGCAACGAAAAAGTCGATGGCATCGCAACACCAGGACATTGAACGCAAGTACCAGCACGAACTGCTCATTCGACTCTCGCAGGTGCAGCTTCGCCATCAGCAGGAACTGGACGATTTCCTCCGCACGTGCGAGGTCGAAAACGAAAGCGTGACGGCCACGATCATGTCGCTCATGCGCCCGCTGGGCACGACGAGCGGCAAGTGGCAGCAAATCGTCCAGCGCATGCGCAAGAGGCTCCGCATTATGGTGCTTGTCGACTCGGACGAGCGTTCAGCTGTTGAGACGCACGCACCTCGGCTTCTAGGCGTTGGTGGCGTGGCTTCTCTCTCACGTCTGGACGGACCATCGCTCCAGACGCTCTTATACGGCAGCTTTCGATCCGAGGTGCAAAACGCGTTCCGACTGGAGTTAGCTCGCTTCAGTGAGCGTGCGGACGGTATTAGGAGTGATGGTGACGAACGTGGGCAGCTCTTGCAATTCCAGGATCGCGTCGAGTATGAACTTCCCAAGATTGTGGCAGTCGCTACCGAGATGCACGCAACAGCTCGGGCTCTCGCCAAGGAAGAAAACCGAAAGATCCCAACCGAGTTGGCGGTCAGCGTGGCTCGGTTCTTCGCGAGGCTCTTGCGGAGATACTACCAAAAAGAACGAGGTGAGCGTCGGAAGACCGACTGGTTTACGTACGTCTACGAGAGCATGGAGACGTCGCTGTGGAAACTGCAAGACCAAGATGGCCAACTGCGCGAGCAGCTCGCGAGCTGTGACCAGCAAATCGAGGTGTCGCAAGAGCTGCTCACGGAGCAGAGAGACGACTGTGATCGCATTCGCGACATGATGAAGCGGTACCAAGAGGCGGCGGACGACCAAGTGCAGATCACGAACGAGATGGAGTTGCGCGCGCAAGCCGAGCTCCATGTGCCCATGGCGTGCCTAGAAGAGGCCAATGCGGCCTTGCTGCTGATTGACAAGCGCCACATTATCGAGATCAAGTCGTTCAACAGTCCTCCATTGCTTGTGCACTTGGTTCTGGACGCGATCTGTGTACTGTTCCAGCTCGAGCCGGCATGGGAGAATGCGCGCAAGATCCTCAGCGACGCCAACGTGGTGCACACGCTCATGGCGTTTGACAAGGACCACATCTCGGACGAGATAATCACAAAGTTGGAGAGCACGTACATTAGCGACCCCCGGTTCAATCGCGAAGAAGTTGAAAAGCAGAGTGTCGCCGCGAGCATGATGGTCGTGTGGGTACGCGCAATGTACCAGTACGCGACGGCTCGTCGACAGGTCCTGCCGACGCTCGAGAAGCTCGAGCAAGCCCAAACACGGTTGCGAATGCTCATGCAGGAGTTTCAAGTGAGCAAGCAACGCGTTGTCGATGCTGACGACGCGCTGGCCACAACAAAAGCCACACTCGAAAAGGCCCACGAGTTGCGTCGCCAGACTGTGGACGACATGGAGTCGCGCAAGTCTAGGCTCGATGGCGGCCGTGTCGTGCTGGAATGCCTTGCGGAAGACAAGCAAGCCATCGACCGCACCACGAGGCAGCTGGATGAAGAAGCCAAGCACGGATTGGCGTGGTGGAACGCGCTCTTGACGGCTGGCGCACTGGCGTACAGCAGTTTCTTTGATGCGTCGGATCGCGTGCGATTGTACGAGCAGTGGGCCCAAGCACACAGCCGCACGGTTAGGTTGGACTGTTCGCAAGAAGACGGTAGCGAGGCAGGCGTCGCTATCGAATTCAACTTCGTTCCAGCTATTGCCATGATCACCAACGAGAAGCCAGCATCTGAACCGGCTCCGTCGTCCAACCCGAATCAATCCTCACGTGATCCGATGACGCTCTTCAACCGACGCTACGACTACTGGCAATTTGCGAGCGCTTGCGGGTATCTCTTCTCGGCGCGCCATTTGCAGGATGCGTTTCTGTTGACGCAAACCGCCTGCGCCGGCTTCCCAGTCGTGTTGGTCACATCGTATGCGAGTGAGATGGAGGAGTTGCTCGTACGGTGTGCGCGTCACGTGTGGCGATGGACGCAGTTTTTCATGGTGAGTGCCACAGCCCCCGACCTGCTCACGATCATCGCGACAGCAGTCAAGGACGGTCACCAACTTTTGATTTTGGATGTGGACCCGCTCGACGTCGAGTTCAAATTCGGGAGACTATGGAGTTTGTTCCATTGGCATCAAGCGACTGTAGCAGCAAACGCAGAGAGTAGCCAAACGGTGGACCACCTCATTCTCACGACAGACGAAGGAGGCGTGGCGACAACAGATGCTGCGGCGGATCCAGGTGACGGAAGCGGCAAGAACCACCAGTCGACGATACCGATACACCCGGGCTTCCGAGCCGTGTTGAGTACATACCAGGATGCCAAGGCATTTGGTGACAATCTTTTAACGCGTGTGCCAGTCATTTCGGCGAGGCTCTACACGTCCGAGATTGCTGACATTTTGTTGGATCGCATGTGGCATCCCGGCTTGTTTGAGGGCGGGCAACATGGCTTTGGGCTCAAGCAATCGGTGCGAGATTACGAGCGGCTACGTCGCCAGCAGGACGAATCCGAGACACAGCTGACAATGTTGATCCAGGGCGCAGCAGTGCGCGGACAATTCCAAGTGGAAGAAAGCGAGCTCATCCGGGCGGCCTGCAAAAAGACGAAGGACATGCGAGAGTCAATCGCGCAAAAGCACCGAGAGATTGACGAACGTCTCAATACGGTGGAGAAGCACAAGCGATTGGCGCGGCTGGGGGCTTCAATATTCAGCGGTCTGAACTGTGGGCACCAGGAAAGGCTGTCTCTTCAAGTATTCCTACCCGTATTCTTGTCGGCACTGAAGAAGCCACCAGCGGTCACCCACGCGCCCACGAGACTAGAGTCTGTACGCGGACAGGCACTCAACCAGCGCGGCCCGAGCCAACTGTCCCTCTTGATTGAGCAACAGCAAGGCTCGGCCATGTCGTTGGGCTTCAGTTCGTCAAAGGGGACTGGATTTGACACGATTGGTGAGATTGTCAGGAAGATGCACCAGCAGCTCATGCCACTCGTGCGAGATGTGAACGAGTGGTACCAGTTTGTGCTACACATGCTGTGGATGTTCGAGCGGCAGTCTCCAGTCGAAGGCCCAGCAGTACCAGAAGTCACTGTGGAATCACTGGACGAGGCCGCCTCTGGCTCTGGCAACGTACCGCGTGTGCGCCGCGTATTATCGATGATGAAGATAAGCCACTGGACGAGCCACACACAGTGTCGAGATTACAAGGTTCTTCCTTTAGACTTCGACGATCGGACGCGCCTCGTCTCCCTCGTTGTGAACGGCCCCAGCGCTGCCGCGGAAGCGAGGGTCGAAGCTGGAACCATGGGGGCGTTGGATGTGTTCTCGGGAGTAGTTGCCGCCAGCAGGTGTCGCGCTGAGCGTGTGAAGGCCGCCGTCTCGATGTATCCAGAGTTGACAAGTTCGCTATGTGATTCTATCTTGCAGCAGTATGGCGTCCACGTTCGGTTCACAGCATGTGATCTCGACAATCAAACGCCGTCCGTTTCCCGGGGAACCTTCTCGCCAACGAACGCAACCATCCGCGATCTTCTCGGTGACCGACACGAGCAGCATTCTCCAAACAATGTCCGATCCGGATGGCTGCGTATGTGCGATGGCTTGCCCGTGACGGCGTGTGTCGTAGTGCAGTCGGTACATGCGTTCGACAGTTTTGAATTTCTCCGTCGCGTCTTCTTCTCGACGGTCCCACCCGGCGACTCAAGCCGCGCCGACTTGCTCCAGGCAGCGCTGGGGAGATGCTTCCGCTCGAGCAGCGATCTGGACGAGGTCTTCCTGCTCCCAAACCAGCGGTTACTCTCCAGCAATACCGGATCCGACCGCGGATCGGCGTTATCGTTGATGGGCGAGCAAGCTTTCATGGTACGAGACGTGTCGGCTTTGTTGGAACAGGAACAGAGTAGCCTCGACGCGTTCTTGGACGACGTACCGCTTGCGATTCTCAATTTCCAGGATGTGGATGACTCGGAAAAGGTAAAAGCTTACTGGGAAGATCTCTTCGACACGATCAACTGCAGCCCGGACCGAACGACGTCGGTAGAGTTGAGGCGATTCGAAAGTGTTAGTGGTTCGCGACACAAGGGAACGACTGGCACCGCGATACAATCCGAAACTGGCAAGGGACCGTTGGCCACTCCGGATGCTCTTGTGTCGCTCAGTGCGTCAACTCGCGGACCCACCGCACGCCGGTTTTCGACCCACAGTCTGCAGCACCGACGGTCCGACGCATCATCGCTGATGAAGGCGTCGACATCAACGTCATTTGTGACGGTCGTAGACACCATGGCCAGTTCGAGTATTCCTCCTCACTTGCGCGGGATCGAGGTGGCCTTCGCAGCTGAAGCCTCGGAACTGGGCTCTAATCGCGTTCCGAGTTTCAAGAGGAGTCTTCAAGAAGCGGTGGTTCGTGTTGCCTTCCATCCATGCGGCGATCTCTTTCGTCAGCTGGTCGTGACAAATGGCACAGACTCGGCGGCCAAGACCCAGTCCGACGGATCTGCAGCGAATGACTCGGCCGCGCAGGAGGCAACGGCACTCGGTGTTCTCATGTGGCAGCACTTGACCATGCTCATTGTCTACCACGCCATGTTGGCGTTTCGATGGCAGTTGACCCTTCGCCAGTATAAAACAGATCGAAGTGCAGAGTTGTCGCTTGGACGATACTCGATGGATGTGCTTACGACCGCCGTGGATCAACTGCTTTACATTTGCTTACAGATGCGATCACCCAACAAGTCCTCCACGACGCAGTCTTTTAAGCAACGCCTGGAACTGCTTCAACTACGGATTCGGCAGCAAGTCTTTATCACAAATTACTCGCGCCAAGCGACAGCTCGCCACGAAGCGGCCGTGGTTCGCGTGCTGTGCCACGATATTCTGAGCCTGATCCCGGAAAGCAGTCGCGTGCGTACCGATCACGGCAACGATGTAAGCACCGTTCACCCCAGTCTGCTGGGCCACACCGCGCATCCACCAGGAATCAGCCACGGTCGTAGTGTGCGAAGCTACCGAGTGCTGCAAGTCATGAACGCGTCGACGTCTCTCCCAGGGGCGACCCACGCGACGGCGACGCCACCCGCCCAAGGTGCGCTGTCACGCGGACCGTCGGTCCGCCGTGCTGCCTCGGATACGAGTTCGCAACAACTCCTGGTGGGGCTCAATATGCCACTGGACAAGCTCGAAAGTGTCTGTCAAGATGCCGCGTCCTGGATCGATACAATGTGGATTTATGCGGAAAGTGTCGACATTTCTGTCGAGAGTCTCGTTCGCGACACGTTTGGATTGCTTTCGCCTGTCGAGACGGAGCTCACGCCACACCGGAATACCTGTGACGACATGCCATCGTGGATGGAGCTCTTCGGTTGGATCAAATACCCAGTGCAGTACGGCTCGGTGGCCGCGCAGATCTCTCTGAACGAGGCGCTGCACTTTCTCGAGGTTATCCACGAGAGGATCGTGCCGCCGGTGTTTGATCTTGGGCAAGGAGAAGGAGCACGCACAGGAGACTCCCAGACCACGCGAACGGAGCAACGTGTTGGTCGCGAGGATGAGGATGAAGGCGACAACGAGAGTGAGAGCGAGAGTGAGAGCGGGAGTGAGGGAGAGATAGGACGAAACAACCGTGATACAGGCGATCACCACGACCTGACGACCATCTCAGCGACCGTCGCCACGAAAAGCTCAGCGAGCCTTCTGCCCGTCTCAGCAGATGGACAACAGTCAAGCCGCGCAGAGAAGGATGACACAGTTACCAGCGCCGGCTTCACCCAAATATCGCCAACCGAGAAGCTGCCGACAACCATTCTACTCGAGCACCAGATCTTCGAGTCATGGTGCAGTGGCTACAACACCCACGTGCGAGCGCTGCAAGCGATGCTACGGCAGAGTATCGACGGGCTCCGTTTCTGGAGAGGTCAACAGGTCGATCGAGGAGACCACGGCTGCGAGCAGGCGCTCGCAAGCGTGGCGAATCAAGAGCTGCTGGACATGGTACTGGCGAGTGTGTGCGATCAAGTGCCCACGGTTCTGCGCACGCAAGTCGCCGCGTCGCCCACGTACTTACTCGCGAGCGCGAGCGTTTCACTGGATACACTGGTCGCGCACTATCATTACACTTACCGGAACCTTCAACAACATTACCAGCAGCTGCAGCAGCGGGTCACGCATCCAGGATCGTCGGCCGTATCGGTTGTCGAGTGGTGGCTACCCGGCATCCCAGCGCGGATAGGTATTTCTCACTTGTTGGCACTCGCGAGGCGATCACTGCCATGTATAGAAGACGCAAAACCGTCGCTTGCCAGCCATGGAGAAGACCTCGTTTTCTCCCTGTTGGTGGAGCCAGAGAGACCCGACAAAGCTGACAGCGAGAGCGCCGGCGAGACAGATCTCGGGTATCCAGATGGCACGATCGCCGTGCTCTCTGGACTGGAGCTGCGGCTCGCCGTCTGGGACTCGGAGCGAGGCTACTTGCAGCCGCTGGACCGCAATAGTGCTCGCGTTCTGCACCGTGTGAAAATCGTCTGCCAATTCATGAAGGGTCCTCCTCCACAAGCACCTGTCGGCTCTGGGACCAGAGCAACGCTCCAGAACTCGGCCCAGCGCCAGCGGCCCACACGCAGCTGCCCTCTGCTGCTGCGCGACAGCGTCGCCTACGAGTTTGAGCTACCCGTCGGCCCAGCCGTTGGCCCGCTCGTGGCCCCGTATTTGACCATTGGGCTGCCGTGACACAAGGACCCACAGTGAAGGAGAACCTGAGACCACAGGGATAACAAGAAGCGAAGAGAGAATCAGAACCTTCCAGAAATGGCATTTTAATCACAGACCGAGAGGTAGAGCTGGAAAGATCTCATGGGCAAACGTGGAACCTGGTCCACGCACACAAATCCGAACCATTTCCATTTGGCAGCCGCCATGAAACTGACTGGAGAGAAAGAAAACCTTCACTCATGGGATGCTCATGCGCGACATGGTAAATTTTCATTAACAGTTGACTTCTCTGTGATCGATTTGACTGATTATATAATGCCAGAGTGTTTTCGTGTATTGAGATAATGGGATGTGTTCTAATCGTTTCAGAAGGGTATGTATATCTGTAGATGTCCACAGCAAGGGAGCAGTGGACGCGATGATACTTGTGTTAAATGCCAGAATCAGGTGAGATAATAGATGTACATAAACCGATATTCCATTTGTATACTAGACGACTGTTGCGCATATCTCGTACAGTTTCACCTTTTATTGGTACTGATAAACTGACTTGACTGACTCATTGGGTGACGAGAAGACAACACAGATTCAGTCCAGAATGAGACTTGCACATCATCCCCCTCCATGAGTGACGCGGCGGACGCAATTGGGGATTGTTCGCCTCGTCGCGTGCGCTGTCGTCCAGTGACTCAATCCCGAGAGGCGCTTTCTGGATTCCTACAAATTCTGAGAATTGCCCAGCGTTCCACCATAGGCAACCCACGGTGGAACGCAACTTGCACGCCTGTCACGATGAAAAAAATGTGGCAGACTGCCATGGTTTTTGTGTGCGACACGGCTCTGCATGAGCGTTGAAATGCCCGTTTCTGCTCCCAAGAAACAGTTTAACTAACCACAGAAGCGTCTTTCACCCACTTTTTGGACAGACTGTCCAGAGTGACCGTGAAGACATCCGGAGAGGGCGGGGGGAAAACTGAACCTGGAGGTGTCACGCGCACACCCAGCGAGAGGGGGCCTCCGGTTTGACATTCCCAAGACTCGAATGCTCCTTTGGGCGCCGGCGTCGGCGCTGGCGAACTGCTCACTTTCCCTTCCGACCTCGAGTCCACACGTCGTCCGCCCCCAAGAACTCATTTCCTCCTCCGCGCGTCTCGGCCGCCGTTCCATGAACATTTCGCAAGCACAATGTCAGTCTCTGGGTCCCGTTCCAGCGCGAGTGTTGCTTCCATCGCCGTCGGTTCGCTTGTGGCAGTCGTCGTGAGCGCCGCCATCTTTGTCGGCTACCGCCGCCACCGCCGCGGGCGCCACCACAACAAGGCCGCACCGACGCCGACCACCGCCACCACCACCACCAAGACCACGACTGCTGTGGATGCCACCACGCCGCCAGCGACCACTACGACTATCGCTGCCCCCACTACGACGCCCCTGTCATCGTGCGACTCTGTCCACGCGGCGCAGTCGCCGTGGAAGCTCACGGCTCCGGATGCTCTGGACTCTGAAGACTGCGCGTGTTGCGAGTCGCCGCGCCAGAGCCAAACGGGCATCAAGGTCACGCGCCGCCTCTCCATCTCCATCCCGGACACGGATACCGACGCGATCGCTGCCGCCGTTCAGCGCCGCAAGCTCTCGATTTCGATCCCTGACCACGACTCCGACGCCGAGACGCACTCACTGCCGTCGCCCACGTCGAGCTTGGACGACCATCACCACGATGACTACTGGGACCACGGCATGCCGCTTGCCAAGGTGCCGTCCATGAAGGAGCAGTCGCCCATTGATATCCACGAAGACGAGAGCGAGATCGTGCCCATGGCCTCGTGCCCGAACGCCGTGACCATCTCCATGAGCGAAGGCACGGGTGATCTCGTGCAGAACGACCACGGCTTCTCCGTCGTCTGGTCCGCGCCGGGCAAGAACACGCTCACGATCGGCGGTAAAGTGTACACGGCCGTCCAGTTCCACTTCCACACACCCAGTGAGCACACGCTGGACGGTGTCCATGAAGAACTCGAGCTCCACATGGTCCACATGGCGGCGGACGGCACGCTCGCCGTGCTGGGCGTGCTCTTCCGCGAGGGCAAGACCAACAAGTTCCTCGGCCAGTTCTGGGACAAGCTCACCGAGATCCACCCGGGCCAGTCCGCCAAGATCCCGGTCGGCACGATCGACACGCAAGAGCTCGACATTCTCTCAGGCAGCTTTTTCCGCTACCGCGGTTCGCTCACGACGCCGCCCTACACCGAGGGCGTCGAGTGGGTCGTGATCCACGACGTCATGGAGGCCTCGCGCGAACAGCTCGACATTTTCCACAGTGCGCTGCCCGGCACGAACGCACGCGACCTGCAGCCGCTCAACGACCGCCACGTCTGGCTCGCCTGCTAAGCGCCCACTTGGAGGTGTTGATGTTAGTGAGTATTGAGTCCTAGTCGCGTGTGTCTAGTGCGTGCGTGGAAGGTATGTTTCTCTGCCTGGAGGGGACGCCATTGGAAGCCGACCTCCATAGAGTGGGCGATAGAAGAGGAATAGTAATACCGATATGTACACGTGCTTTTGTTCTTATCGGCTGCAAGCGATAGTACGTGTATCGGTTTTGAGGGGCAGAAGACTACTGAAGTTTGTCAACTGAAACCAGAGTATTTGTTTTGAGATTCACTATCTGAGATTTTTGAAACGCTTTTGACAGGGATTTAAATATCCCGATTTCGATGATAGGTCACTATTACGGGGGAAATCGGATGAAGCAAGTGGCGGTGCAACCGACTATTTAGGAGAGGTTGACGAACAATTTGTGCGTCCTCATCGAGTGCACTGCCGGCGCTTGCTCCCGCCACACTGTACAGTATGTACTGATACAGTTCAGTGCTCATTTCACGCCGTTCAGTGTCGATCATCACGATCGACGATCGCACGGGAAACTGTTCGGAGGTTCCATATTGGATTCCCCCGTTCCAATTTGGTCAATGATGATGAGACGGTCCTCCCTCTGTGGACCCGTGATTGGATGATCCGGTCTGTCTCCCGACCATCCGACCACCGACCGACCACTGCAATCCACAATTTACGGTACACTGGTCATACAAAAATCAAGTCAAAATCGAGCCGGCGCGCGGGGTGGTTTTCCCGCTGGGGCCTTGATTTCCGGCCCATCTTTTCACTTGGTCTTTGTATGCCGTTCCCGCCAGAATCTTGAATGATGAGCCTGTGATCCTTTCGTGAGTATACAGTAAACAATACAATTGTGCAAGGGTGAGTTTCTTGTGGATCCCTCGCTTTGCACCATAAAGATGGCTGCGTTGTGGATACAAAATAGACTCCCCAGACCCCCCGCGCCGCGGACGCTCACTTCCCATTCGGCCGTCGATCCTTCACACCCCTCCGCAAGACGATGAAGTTTCACATCCCGACAGCGGCCGATATGAAGTTCCATATCCCGACGGCCGCCGAGATAAAGAGCCATCTCCCGTCGGCCCCCAACCTCCGGAGCCATCTCCCGTCGTCCTGGCGGTTCCACCAGCACTCGAGCAAATGCGACTGCTGTCCAACGGACCGACCGAGCGTCGTCGTCAAGCGCCGCCGCTTGTCGGTGATTGCTCGTGAGAAGAGCGCCGCCTCCTCCTCGCAGCCACCGCCTCTCGTGGAGGCAGAACCCGAGCCGCAGCATCAGTCGCCCATCGACATCCGGGAGAAGAAGACCGACGTCGTGAGGTTGCACCAGTCACCCATCGACATCCACGAAGAAGAGGCCGACCATCTGCCCTTAGGTGCATGCACGAACGCCGTGACGATTTCCATGGGGGACGGAAAGGCCGACCTCGACTACGACGGCCACGGCGTCCACGTCGTGTGGTCCACGCCCGGTCGCAACACGCTCACGATCGACGGCAAGGTGTACACCGCCGTGCAGTTCCACTTCCACACACCCAGTACGTTTTCCTCCGCTGGTCTCGATTTCACGAGCCGTAAACTAATGTGCCTCTTTCAATCCAGGCGAGCACACTCTGGACGGCGTCCACGAAGAGCTCGAGCTCCACTTGGTCCACAAGGCGAAGGACGGTAGCTTGGCCGTACTTGGTGTGTTGATCCGTGAGGGCAAGGAGAACCCGTTCCTCTCGCAGGTACTTTCTTTCTTCTGAGGGATCGTCTCGTTCGGGATAGTATCAGTTGGGGGTAACACGCGACTTGCTGGTGTAGTTCTGGGGCAAGCTCTCTTACATCAAGCACGACGAGCCGACCAAGATCCCGGTCGGCACGATCAATCCGGACGAGCTCGGCATTGCGTCCAGCACGTTCTTCCGCTACAGCGGCTCGCTCACGACGCCGCCGTACACCGAGGGCGTCGAGTGGATTGTGATCCACGACGTCATGGAGGCCTCGCGCGAGCAGCTGGATGCGTTCCACGAAGCGCTGCCCGGCACGAACGCGCGTGCCCTGCAGCCGCTCAATGACCGCCACGTCGCGTTTGTCTGTTGAACGAAAGAGGAGGGCGGTGGCTGTGTATTGTACATATCAGTGAAACTCAGTGACCACGAGACTCGGGGGATTGCGCCGCGAATCGAACCAAAAAATACAGTAAGAAAGATAAGGGGACAATGTGGCGCATCCTTCCGCTGCATCCATAGCGCTTCAGTCGTTTCCCCCATCGGTACAGTGTGCGTGCTTCACATCGAAGGCTTGGTGATGAGGGGCAGGGCATCGACCGACCAGAAGGGGGTTCGTGGCGTCAAATCGGTACAGTACCAAACATCAGTATACTGAACGCAACTGTGCGCTGTGTTCTACCGGATATCTGTTGTGAGAGACCTAACTCAAGATATTTGCAGCGTCAGCTCAAACGACTTCGGAAAGGTATGAATGCTAAGAGGGTATCCACACCTGCCAAACCACAGCAACCACAATGTCACTATGGTGGGGTTAATGATATACCAAAAAAGGGTGTAGACGGATCATTCAGGGAGTCATGTGGCCACTGAGGGGTCATGTTTTGTGCAAGCTGAACATGAATACACCTTGTTTTGTAGTATGACGCGTAAATGTGATGAGCCATGACGCGGTGTTTGCATATCTTTGTGGCGACCTTTCGCATGCCTTTAGACGGGTGATCATCTGCAGTCAGTTCGCTCTAATGACAGAGCCAGGCGACCAGTTCGCTTACTAGAGTCAGGTGACCACCTGCACACAGCATTCTCCATGCGGGTCCATAGAGTAGTAATCGACCATCGCTAGCCACTCTGTAAAGCCCGTCGCTTGTGGTCGGCGGGCTGGACCTCATGGAGATGGTCCTTCGCAGGTGGATATTTCCGACCGTCCGTCGCTCGACCGACCACTGCAATCAGTGTGCTGTTGGTCTCACGACCGACCGACCGTGCGTCCACTGGCTATTCCGTCCCTATAGAACGGAACAATCGCACGCACGGGCGAACGCAGGTGACTGCCCATCTTCACGGGGGCTTTCGATTTCAGCCCCCCATCCAGTCGCTAGACACGCTCAGTTCCGCGGAACAGCTCCTTCTCCCTGACGCTCCTTCCGTGCAACGGGCCGGCTCTGGAGGTGGGGCCCCAGCGCCGTCATCAATCCCGAGTGTCTCAGTGCAGCTCGCTCCGCTTGGTGCTTTTCATTCGCGCTTTCGCCGGCTCCAGCTCACTCGTTCCCATTCGCCCCTCTAAGCAACATGCCCGCCCACCAAATGCTCCTCTCCTGTGACTCGGTGCTCTCGTCCGAGTCGCCCTGGACGCTGTCCAGCAAGGAAACCAAGGATGCCCAAGCCACTGAGTGCGCGTGCTACTCACCCACCACTAAGCGCCGCGAGTCGCTTTCGCTCTCTGATAACGGATCGAGCGCCGACACGCGTTCGCTGTCTTCCAACAATACTGGATCCCCCGAGGAGAATGAAGCGACGGACGACGAAGACGTTGCCGTGTGCGAAAACGAAGCGCACGCTGACGCTGCGCCGATTGCCGAGCAGTCGCCCATTGACATTTGCCACACGCAGTGCGCGGTCGTGCCGCGCGCCACGTTGGCCGATTCCATTAGTATCACCACGGGCGCAAGCAACGCCGAGCTCCACTACAGCGGCCGTGGCTTCCACGTGTACTGGAATGGACCACTCGCCAACACACTCACGATCGCGGGCAAGATCTACCACGCTGTGCAGTTCCACTTTCACACGCCCAGTACGTAACCCCAAGTTGAAGTGCAGGGCCCCGTCTCAGTGTGTGGATATTGACTCTCTTGCATCATGTTGAACGATATAGGCGAGCACACGCTGGACGGGGACCACGAAGAGATGGAACTGCATTTGGTCCACCAGGCCGCGGACGGAAGCCTCGCCGTGGTCGGTATCTTTTTCCGTGAAGGCAAGCAGAACCCGTTTCTCGCTCAGGTAACACCAGCACCTCTCGAGAGGCCTTGGATGGGGAAACTGATTTGATCTCTGCGGTGCAGTTCTGGGACGAGCTCTCTGGATTGAATGTGGGTGAGGCGAACGAGATCCAGGTCGGCATGGTGGACACCAAGCCGCTCGAGCTTCTCTCGGGCAGCTTCTACCGCTACCGTGGCTCACTCACGACCCCGCCATACTCAGAGGGCGTCGAGTGGGTCGTGGTTCGTGACATCGCCCAAGCTTCGCGTGAGCAGCTCGATGCGTTCCGCCAGGTGCTTCCGGGGACCAACGCGCGCGACGTGCAGCCACTCAACAAGCGCGACGTGGCTCTCGTGCACTGAGTTGAGTGACGCCACACCGTCTTCGATATATACGTGCCTGTTATATGTTACACGGTAAGCGTAGGGCTCTAGATCAATCTTTCCTTTATAGACCATCATTTTCTTCAGAACACTCCTTTTGCTCTCTGTTTCTATGTATGGATCGAACTGCGTGGGGGGACAACTGCACATTGAACTGGCCCAAAGTAACGGTTTGGGCGTTCCCAAAACAGGGTTAGAACCTCAGTCACAATCTCGATGGGTCACTGTTTTGGGATAACCTGGTTCACAACGAAAGCAACGTCTCGGGTCAACCATGGAGCCGATCATGCTGATGATGGACGACATGCACAAGCTGAAAAAGCTCATGGATATCGTCTTTGAACGGATGTGCGTGTAGCCACCGATCTCTGCTTCTGATTCGTGCCGCTTGTTGCGGCGCACTCACTCTATAAACTGTATTATGGACACCGATAGGGAGAGCCATTCCGCCGACAAACCGTACGACGCCGTCGACGCCTACGGTACCAGCCACACGCAATGCGGTCGCTCTCCATGCCAAACTATACTCAGCCACTTATGTCTATACCACAGCTGACAAGGATCGCATCCTCGAGATCCTCAACCGCCTCAGCTCCCGGGTTCGACCACCTCCTGTCTCCAGACCCATCCCATTTCCGTTCCTAACGTTTCCTCACGGTAGATGGCCGACTCGAACATGTCCAATCTCACGGCGACCGCCAAAGTCGATGCCACGCCCGAAGAAATCGCGGTGCGTGCCATTCGATGTCACCCGTTCTTTACCGATCGGAAAAGCTCATCGTGTGTGTGTGTTTCTCTTCTCTAGGAGCTCAAGCAGACCATCTCGCGCATCGAGAACGAACGTCAAAGCATCCACCGCCGTGGCGGCGCGTCCCTCAAGGGCGTGTTATAGAAGCAATCTCTCTTTCTCCTCTCCCTGTTGCATGACGCACGAAAGGCAGAGGGCGACTTCATTTCAACAAAACGTCACTCATTCCACTACTGCATATCCTACGCTGTCTCCCTCTCGTTTGTTCAGTACCGTTCAAAGTCAATCTGGTGCGAGTTGCCCCAGATATCGCTCGAGAGAGCGGCCGCGGCCTGCATGAGCGGCCCGCTCGTCTCTGTCCGCTGTGGCGACTCGATGCGCTGCTTCTTGGCCGAGGGCGGCTTCGTATTGGCGGTTTCCTCCTCGTCCGAGTCGTCGCCTTCCTCCTTATCGGCATCATTCCGGATCTCCTGGGCGAGATCATCCCACAGATCGGTCGTCTTGAGATACTCCTCCAGCTCGCTCAAGCTCTGGAAAAAGTCTTCGCCGGGAATCGCATTCTTCTTGGACGTCACGGTCGGCTTGAAGTAGTCATACTCGAAGCGACCCGGTCGGTAATACCAGCCGCGCTTGACGAGTTTTTCGACCACTTTGCCCATCGAGATCTTGACGGCACCCGCCGCATCGCGCTTCGTACCGGGGCTGGGCGTCGCTGCCGCCACAGCCGCAATGGACGCCTCCATCGAGGCTTTGAACGCCGACTTCTTCTTCCTGGGCGGCGAGCGAGGCGACTTGGCTGCTTCCTTCGGAGGCGTCGGCTTGGATTTCTCGGCGACATCCCTGGCGGCGTTTCGCGCCTTTTGCTTGCGACGCTTCTCTTCGGCTTCCTCACGGAGCTCCTCGACGAGCGCAGCATGCTCATCACGGAGCCCCGCCTCAACGTCAGCCCACATACCAGAGTCCTTGAGAAAGCCCTCGAATTCCGCGGCCGACTGGAAGTAATTGCCGTTCAGGATCTGCGTCTCCTTGGTGTAGTCGGGGGAAAAGTAGTCGTACTCGAACGCACCGGGCTTGTGGTGCCACCCGCGCATTTGCAGTTGCTTGTAGACGTGGGCAAACGTGCACTTGAATTCCGGTACGTGGAACTGCAGCGGCGTGTCGTCTTCTCTCTTCTTCATTACGCTCTTTGGCGTCTTGGGGCTCTTGCCAGTCTTCTTGGCAGGCGTCGACTTCTTGGCTTTTTTGGCTGAAGTCGTGGGCGTCGCCTTGTTCTTCTTCGTGGACGACGCTGCTGTCAACAAACTCTTCTTCGGTGGGGGCGTCATGAACGAGTCGCTCTTGCTGGTGGGGGTTTCGCTCGACTTTTCCTTTTTCGCCTTGGGCTTGGGCGTCGCCGCGTCGGGTTTGGCGGCAAAGTCGAGCACTTGCTTGCCTTCGACGGAATCGCCCAGCTCGATCTTGACCTTGTTGACGGCGAGCGCTTGCAGCACCGCGCGCTTCTTGGTCTGGAAGATGGTCACGTTGGGCTGGAACTCGGTAAAGGACGTATTGGGCTTGACATACCACGTCTCGTTGCCGCTGCTCATCGTGTACCAGCCAAACTGCGACTCGGCGATCGTCCACAGCGTCTCCCACACTGGGGCTTCGGCAGCATCCACTTGCTCCCGCGCTGCCGACAGCGCGAGCCACTTCCAACACGCCTTGCCCTTGGCGTCAAACACGTTGATGTTGGGGCGAAAGTTGAAGAACTGCGTGTCGGGCATTGAGACAAACTCGGTGCCTGGGCCCTGCGCGGTCTGCCACCCAAGCGACTGCAGCACAGACCACACGGTACCAAACGCCGCTGCAAATGGCTTGGCACTCGCTGACGCGCCAGAGACATCGAACGACTCGTCGGCTGTTGGCGCGGTCGTCTCGGAAGTCGGTTTTGTTGGTTTTGTTGGCGTCTCAACAACGTCGGTCTCATCCTCCTCGAGGCACTGCGTGGCCTCCAGCTCGTCGTCTACGAAGTCGCCGGCGTTATCGACGTCCATGTCGACGTCATCGCGCGGGGTCAGTGTTGAGTTTGGCGTCACCGCCGAGGTCTCCATCTCCATCACCATGATTGTTGGCGTCCGGTCAATAAGCTTGTTGGGATATTGCTACTGTGGGTGAGGCGAAAATGGTCGGCCGTGGTTGCGTGGAGGATGTTGGCGTTGGCGCCAACGAGAAAAAAAGCCCGCGCGCATCTCTGATTGGCCACTTGCGTCCATGTCCCTCTGTTCTCAATAAAACCTCCCACCAGTGAGGTTTTTCTTCGCTCGCACTCAGCAACCCATTTGAAATCGAGTCTCTCCTAAAACCGCTTTCAAGTTTCGCGCGCGCACAAATTTCACAAATTTCATGTTGAGCTTCCCGATTCTCGAAATATCCTCCTAAAATATCTAGGTATCCAGATTTTCTGCAAACAAAATCAGGATATGCGGTTAACTTTGGCGAGACCCCCGTTGCGTGGGCAGTTTTGGCGCGGAAACTCAAATCAAAATTCTCCCATCGGAGGCACCACCCACACAGAATCATACCAAGGGGCAACATGGTCGCCACGCAGCACGCGCCAACGGCTCCGCGCGAGCGGCTCATGTGGATCCGACTGCCCAGCTCTCGTGTCTTTTGGCCGGCGTGCGTGTACGACGAGTACGATATCGCGACGACCCACAACCACGATCTCTCGGAGGTGCGCACCAACAAACCGACGCCGGATATGGAGGACCGCCTCGTGTTTTTCTTTGGCGTGCGCCGCTCCGTCGCTGCAATGTGCGGCACTGGCATAGCCACACAGCCGACTGTCGTGCCGAGCCGGCGACTGTGTGTCATCCACAAGGACGAGATCAAGACGCACGTGTGGGATGGCGCGGACGATTTCGGCAATGTGTGCCGCACGCACCACATTAGCGACGACGCCATTGCGAGGGCCGAGCAGAACAGCGCCTTTGTGCGTGCGTGTGAAGACGCAACGCGTTTCTATGAGGAAGCACACAGCGACGACGACGCGAGCCGGCTGTTCATGGCGTTTCTGACGCCCAGGAAGAAGCGGTCCATCCCACAGCAGATGCACTCCACCGTGGCGGTATCTCGACCTCTGCCCTCCACACTCGCCATGGCAGCACCAGTGGAGGAACAGAAGAAGGAGGACAAGGTGGAGATCAAGGCTCCAAAGCAGGCAGAGACGACGGGCAAGTCGGCGAAGACCAAGCTGCCAAAGGAGCTGCCTGTGCTGTGCTGGCCTCTCATGGAAGCCGGCGGCTGGACGACGTTCGTGAAACCGGACGGAGGCAAGATTTACGCCATGCCAGGCGTCCAGTTCTTTCAATTCCGCCCCAACGAGACCGTGTTCGACTCGCTGGAGGACGCGTGTCTCAAGTTTCTTCAACGCTGGCCACAAGAAGCAGACGGCGACACCAACCAGCTTCACGACTGCTTCCTGGAGATGATGGTCGCGAGTGGGTGGCAGACGATCGCCAGCGCCGACCAGGTCGTGTACGTCATGCCCAACACGCCGTTTGATCGGTTCATTCCCAACGAAACGATCTTCCAGTCCAAGCAAACTGCGATCGCCAAGTTTCTGCTTGGTCTTGGCGTTGACGAACAAGTCCAACCCGAGCAAGAAAGTGAGGCAGAAGCAAGTGATTCGGATGCGGCCATCTCCAGTGCTGATGAGAGCGAGCACGAGACGTCTGAAGTGGACGAAGGAAGCTTGTCGGACGTCGAGATGTCGGACGCCGAGACGGTCGTGATTGAAGACGAGCTCAACGAGGATGATCAAGCTGCCGCGAAGCCAGCCGTGCGGGTTCTGCGGCCCATCCCCGAGAAGAAGAGCGTGAAGCCAGTTTTAACTCGCAAAGCCAAAAAAGAAGTGCGACGGATCGTCACTCCAGTCGTGCCACCTTTTAAGTTGAGGCAAGGACATGTCGAGGCGGAGATTCGATCGCGTGGTTGGTTTTGGAAGGCAGTGTCAGTGAAGAGGTCCCCCGATGGGTACATGTTCTACAAGCCACACTGCGAAGGCAAGGACGAAGAAGAGCTGCAAGTGGGTCAAGATTGCTTTGCTGGCTACTTGTCACTGGAGGCCTATTTGAAAAGCTCTGAGCCAGAGGTCATTGACAAGCTTCGCCAGGACCATGAAGAAGCTTACACTGGGGCGAACACCCCCGTCAGCAAAGTGGTCAAGAACATCGTTCGAAAGCAACCACAGCCAATGAAGAAGTCACCGTCAGTCGATGTCATTGTGATCGAGGACGATGAAGCCGACACTCCCACGGGTGCCGCGATCTCTCGGGTATCGACTTCCAGTGGTGCTTCCCGGCGGAAACCGGCACGTGACCAGATCAAACGGTACCGTGCGCCGCGTCTCTCCGTTCAAGATATCAAGTTTGGTGATGTGTGGCGCTTGCTGGCAGAACGAGGATGGTTCTACCGCCCCGGTCAGTTTGAGTACGACTATGTCAAGCCCACGGCGAGGACAAAGAAGAAGCAAGACATGGTCCGTGGCAAAGACTACTTCACTTCCAGAGATGAACTCGAGGACTTCTTGAAGGAGAGCGGGCTGTGGATTGATATTGCGAACGAAATTCGGCGCGATGTCGAAGAGGATGAGGATGCCGACGAGGGACACACTACGCCCATCAAGCGAAAACGGAGCGAAACAGAAAGCGTCGATACTGCTCGCACTCCTGCTGCCTCCAAAAAAGCGAAGACCGGCACCAGCGAACCCGTTGACTTTTTCACTCCACCGCCCACCGAACGCGCGAAGAAGGTTCCAGCATCGGTCTCGACGAATCACGATGCCACTCAAGATCTGACGCTTATGAACTCGAACTCGAGCTCGCGCATATCTCCTGAGAGCACTTCATCCAAATCAAGGAGCGAAGAAGCCACGCCGGAAGGATCGCAACTCGCTCGAAACCTCAACCATGCGTTCACGCCATCTCCAAGTGCTGACAAGAAAGCCATGAAGCCGCAGGAATCAAGAGACCGACCACTGAGCCTACTCGAGCTTGCCGAGCAATCAATCACTAGGCTTTCACTGGCTCATCAGCCGTCGACTTTTGCTCATCGCGAATTGGAGACGAAGAAGATCGAAGCATTCTGTCGTGCTTGCTTCGCCGAAGAACGAGGCGGTAGTCTGTATCTGTCAGGCTCCCCCGGCTGTGGCAAATCGGCGTTGCTTCGCTATCTGAGCAACCAGCTCGGTCAGCTCCACGAGGTACGAACTTGCTTATTTATGCAGGAACTGCCCTCGTTAATCAACTTATCTCACGGCCGTGTCCTTTTTTGTCTAATAGGAATATGGACTCGCGCCCAACTCGATTGTGCCAGTGCACGTAAACGCGATGGGCATGAACGACTTCAACCAAGTGTATCGCCAGGTCGCGGAGACTCTCACGAACAAAACCTTCACGGATGGAGAGGCCGCATTTGAGGCCATCGAGCGTGAGATCAAGACAGGACTCCCGCGATCGAAAACGATGTACGTATTTGTTTGTGGTGCTGTCATTACCGAAGTTTTCGTTTGGCTGATGTTCGATATTCTTCTCTAGCTTCCTCATCCTTGACGAGATCGACGCCCTTGGGAAAACCAGCTTGGAAAGCGAGCTGTGCCGACTCTTTGAGTTGGCACACCGACCTGGCCACTCGTTCATCCTTGTTGGCGTCGCCAACCAGATCGACTTCACCGAGCGCCACCTCGCGTCATTGCGTCTGCAGTTGCCGAACGTCAAGCCACAAGTCGTTGTGTTCAAGCCGTACTCGTTCCAGACCATCAATGAAATCCTCGTGGATCGCCTGGGCGGCGCATCAAGTGCAGCTCGCGTCGTCAACGCCCACGGGTTGTCGTTCATTGCTCGCAAGGTCGCCGCGCAGTCCGGGGACGTTCGCCTTGCTCTCGACATTTGCCGCCGCGTGCTTCAGCAAAAGGTGGGCGAGTTGGCAACGAACGGCGTGAAGGACTTCGGTTCGCCCATCTCGCTCATCGACATTGTCAAGATCATCAAGGTCGTGCTCGAGGGCAAGTCCAAGAGTAACGTATTGTCGCTGCCACGCAACTTGCAGATGATTCTGTTTGCTACGACGCGGCTCGTGACGCAGGCCAGTTACGTTGCGTCGACTTCGTCACCTACACCCACGGACGACTCGAGCACGACGCACAAGCTCTACCATGTGGACGACCTGTACGATTGCTACTGCGACGTGAGCCATGACGCCGGTGTGTTCAAGCCTCTCACGCGTGGCGAGTTCAAGCTCGGACTCGAGACGCTGAGCTCTGAAGGCATGATCGGCGCGCATGAGCTGAAGAAGCAGCTTCTGAAACTGCTCACCACACCCAGCGAGCTGCTGCAGACATTCAAAAACGATGCCTACTTTGCGCGACTCCTGTAACATCGGTAACGTAACTGTACATGATACACCGGGGACTATTCATTTCCATCACCGCTCACGACTCTCCGTCCACGGAGACAGTTTCGGACCCATCTTTCGCCGTCGGCTTTGTCGGCACGTACTACTAACAAAGGTATGGGGATTTGAGGTGATGCAGTTTGTGTGTGTGAGCGGTATGGTGACGGGCGTCCGCTTCCTTCGCGGACGCCATCAGTCACCCCGTGTGTTTGGATTTAAAATATGGGTGTGTCTCTCCAATGTCTCCTCGATAGATAAAAAATAACTCATGCTTACTTGTGCTTGACAACCGACTTGAGCCAGCCTTTGAACGACTTGCGTCCGGTTGCATTGCTGCTGCTGTCGGCGTTGGCGCTGGCCAAGGCCTCAGCGGCGGCGGCATCCTCGGCGGCCTCTTCAGCGCGACGCGGCAATTGATGGGCCGAGAGTCGCTGAAGAAGCGCCTGCGAATGCTGGTGGCGGCGGTGGCGGCTCGACGACGACGACGAGCCTGTGCTGACGCTGGAACGCGAGTGCGAACTGGACTCGGCGTCCACTTCGAGATGCGAGCGCACGCTGCTGCCCATGGAAAACACGGACGACGACGTCGACGCCGTGCGAGTGTCGTCAGCCGTCGTGGCGGCAGTGCGCGCGACCGAGTGCGAGGAGCTCGAGATAGACGACGTCGAGCTGGTCGTGACCTCGGCGTCGCGCGAGAGCAGCAGCTTCACAGTCTCCATGTTGCTCATGCGGCTGGCCTTGAGCAGCGGCGTCTCGTCGCACACGGTCCGCGCGTTCACGTCGGCGCCGTGGTCCAGCAGACACTTGGCGACTTGCGTGTTGCCGCGCTGGCACGCCAAGTGGAGCGCCGTGCACTTGTCGAGCGTCGTGCCATCGACCGGCGCGTGTCCCTCGACCAGCAGCATCGTCACGCAGCTCAAGTGGTTCTCCTGCGCGGCAATGTGAAGTGGCGTCTCGTCGTTGGGGCCCATGGCCGTGCAGGTCGCGCCGCCGTGGAGCAGCAGCTTGACGATCGAGCTGAGGCCACGCGCGCAGGCCACGTACAATGGCGTGATGCCCAGCGCGTCGCGCGCGTTCACATCGACGCCGAGGCGGATAAGCAGCGTCACGCACCGCGTGCTCGACTGGCGGACCGCGATGTGGAGCAGCGTGTTGTGGTGGGCGTCCGTGGCCGACATGAGCAGCGCGTGGTCAAAGAGCTTCGTCAGACACCGCAGCAACTTGTAGTCGGCGAGCGTCACGGCCTCGACCGCGCAGTGCACGATGCGGTTCTTGGACGCCGTCGAGTGGCCGTCGCCGAGCAGCACTTGGAGCATGCCCGGGTGGGCATTGGCGACCGTGACCACGGCCGCGTGCGAGATCCACGCCGGATCGATCTCTCCAGAGCCAGCGCTGGCGGATCCGCTCGATGACGATGACGAGCTCCCGCCCCAGAGCTTTTCGAGGCCGCTGGCGAGGCCGCTCTTCTTGCCACTGGTCTGCAGCAGCACGCGCACGATCGCGACGTCGCCCAATGAGCTCGCCGTGACGAGCGCGTCCTCGTCCACGTGGGCACCGTACTCGAGCAAGAGCTCAACGATATCAGTGTGGCGGCGTGCGACCGCGAGCGCGAGGCAGCTGCGATGGCGCTTCTTGGCGAAGCCCATCGTGTTGCCCGTGGGGGACGAGACCCCGTGGCTGCTGCGCTTCGCCACGCGCGCCTGGCGCCGCAGCAAGAGCTTGGCGACCCGCGCGTGGCCGGCGTCGCACGCGACCTGGAGCGGCGTCATGCCGCACGAGCAGGCCGAGTCGACGAGCGTCGCGGCGTCCTGGCTGCCGTAAAAGCTGAGCAAGTGCGCGACGACCGCGTGGTCGCCCTTGTAGCACGCCGCGTGAATCGGCGACGATGTGTGGCCGTTGCCGGGTCCGCTCTCGTCGTCGTTGCAGCGCGCCTGGTCCATGAGGTGCCGCCGCGCGCTGGACGACATGGCCGTGACACTGCTCTCTCCGGCGGCCGTCTCGTCCTGGAACGACACGGACTTTTTCTTCTTCTTCTGACTCGTGCTGCTGCCCGAGTCGTCTTCGCGGCTGCTCGAGCTGTTGTCGGACGACGACGGCGGCGTGACGGGCACGTCGCGTAGGTAGGCCTCGCTCGCGGCCCGCAGCGAGCGGCGCACCACGGCGTCCGGAGCCTCGTCGTCGTCCTCGTCCAGCACGACGCGCGCGCGGCCGCCGGGGGCCGTCCGGAAGGTCTTGTCCATGCTGATGCGCTTGTGCTCGAACGACACGAAGGCCTTGCGGCGCGCAAAGTCGCCGCGATTTCGGGACTCGAGGATGCTCGCCGCCATCTCGTAGTCGCGCAAGAGCTGGACGCGCTTGGCGTCATACGTGGTGGTGGACCGCGGTATCCTGGATTCCGAGGCCTCGTCCAGAGACTGATTTGAGCAAGACTGGATCTCTTCGATCGTCTTCATGGTCTTGTGTTTCCGCAGCTCGGGCCGCGAATCCAGTGCGCTCTGCAGGCGTCCATTGTCCATAGTTACAGTCGCAATGTCGATGGGGAGCACCGAGCGCATGGCCACAGGAAGTGTGTGATTATGGGATGAAGGGGGATGGCTGCGGGTTCAATAATCGCAGTGTGAGCACGCGCGTCGGCGGGAAGAACGCGTAGCTCGTCGGTCTTGTCCAGAGGCTCACGTTCCGTCCGGACTTGTCCAGTTCAGAGAATGCGCGAAATGGCAAAGCGCGATCTGCCAGCCGACAGTGGAAACGCGGTTCGTTTCAGTGACTGGAATCCAGAGTCCGATGAGCGATCGCAATCGTCCGGCAATATGGGGATTACAACGGGGGTTGATCCCTCAAGACCAAGAATGGTCAGCAGTCGGCTTTGTCCCAAAACCCACCCAGCGTCCAGACTGTCCAGAGCATCCAGCGTCCACAGTAGACCAGACCCAGCCGACTGCCTGCCACACGTGAGACTCGTGATGTGACGAAGTTCTAACGTTATTTGTGCTCAGGATGCTCAGCAGAAGCCATGCGAGGTGGAAGCTCTGGACTCTCGGTCCAGCATCCCGCAAGACCGACAATATAAACTCAGTTTTTCTTCCAATCCATCCAGCACTGTGGGTGATCCGCAGAATCGCAGAATGCAAAAAACAGCCATGACTGGACTCAAAGCGCTAGTTTCGCTGAACCGAATTGTCAGAAAAAGGGACAAAATGAGGGATTATGTCCCTAATTGGAGTGGATTACCCCTACACCTTTCTATGTCAAGTCCGGAAAGTGGATCTTTCTGGCCATAACGGCTGAGCGCAGTCCCGGACTTCTGTCGGCGCCAGTGGCGACCGCTGGCATTGCCGTGGCATTGCTGCGGTGCGGTGGCAATCCCCCCGAGTCGGACACTGAGTATGGTAGGAAACGCTAGGGTCCGGGAATCAGCCATTGTTTAGGGTTACTGATGAACTGGTTGACACCAGTCAAGGGAGGTGCACTGCCATTTCTCGCACGTGTGTGGTCGTTGAAGACCGTGCGACCAACAAAACGTTTTATCGCAGCAACAACTTCGTCTCTTAGCCACATAGAGGGCAGTGGTGATGTTCGCTCTTTCGTTAACATCGTGACTTGATTGAGGTTGGCCATCCTTCCTCGTCCAAGTGCCAGTGCATGACGCCGGATTCGAGTTGGCGTTAAGGATTTGCCGAACGCTAATAATCACCCCTACGGAACAGTATGGTAAAGTTACATTTTCTTCTTCACAAGAGTGGAAGAATAGCAGTACCGTAAGTACCACCCATTGCAGATTGACTCCAGTATATAATATTCTGATGTATTTAACAACTCAAAAATACAATGTAAACATGTAATTTGAAACAGTATAAACTGTGAAATCCTCTCCATCAGTGGGAGCTTAGAGGTGCTACATACTGTCAATGAACACATTTCTGAATTCTCTGCTCAAACGTCTGTAGAAAACTGCTGAATTGTTGGATCCAAGCCAAGCCGGTGCCAGAAGATGGAAGATTGTAACTGGACAGAGCCAAGGTGGCCCACTAATCCAAGCTGCATGGCCAGAGGGTGAAACCGCCACTCGGTGAGCAGAAAATTTCACACCGTTGGTTCACGACTTGCGTCAAGTAGATGACGGTTTCAATCAGTGCATCACACGCCATCAGCCGTTAGCGACACGCACTCGGACACTGGACTCAAGAGTCCATTTTCATGTACTAAACGCCAAAATGTGGCCACCTTTGCGATCTCTGTCCACTCTTTCTAGTTAAACCGCCTGTTTTGCCCAAATCTGTGCACATACTGTCTATCGATACTTCGTGTGCTGGAGGCTTTCGTCAAAGTGGTTGCGAAAGTCTGGATTGCTCGATAGAAAGGCGCATTGGGTTCATCCATCCGAGTGACAGAATATTAGGCCTCTGGCACCTCGACAGTTGTACACTGGACCCCACGCCCAGCTTCAAGTCCTGAACACCATACAGCTACATACAGTACAGTTGTAGCGCCTCCAAGCATTCAAGCATCTCTCGATATATCAATCTCCACAGTGTATCCTATTTCAGATATACAGTACATATATAGGGAGCACTAAATATTATTCGTAATTGGATGTTCCAAAACATAAATTATACAACTATATAATAATTACGCATACAACAAATACACTACGCGTGTCACAAGCTCCGCTGAAACATGAAGACTGACAAACCCTTATCTAGATCCCCACTCGAGCTACACGACAGCCTTCAAGTCGGATACTTCTCAGCGCGCGACGATGAGACTCCAATATGCAAGCAAGGCCACGCTGCGCTTGCCCAAAGGCGAAAAGTCGTGGTGTATTTGCATACTGAGAAAAGTACGGATGCATCATACTGTACTGAACGATATGAGCGCTATGCTTGGTGGTGCAGACTGCGATCCTGTGTCTTTGATCCGTCCAGCGAGTAGTTTTTTTTTTCTTTGGCGACGACCTGGGTTTGTTTTCGCATGCGAGGATCGCACTGCCCACATAGTGCAGGGAATCTCTTTCGTGTCTCTATTCATCCAGAGTACTGTAGTCTGCACGATGCCGG
Organism: Pythium phragmiticola; assembly: GCA_023335935.1. Lineage (NCBI taxonomy): Eukaryota > Oomycota > Peronosporomycetes > Pythiales > Pythiaceae > Pythium > Pythium phragmiticola. The sequence goes on along the minus strand of JAADWA010000034.1, from coordinate 8,846 downwards.
CATGGGGTGGTGATCAACTCGCTTGATCCCACGGGGATCCATCCGGAGGATCCCCTCAGCTGCCACGAAAACTTGAATGTTGATTGCAGGTGTAGAGTGTACATACAGTACGTACTGTACCGCGAATTTGCTACTGTATTTTGGTGCCAGTGGACACTTCGTTCTCATGACAGCAAAGACACACGCATACGATTCATACACTGGATACAGTAAGTCAATTCTGCCTGTACGGGTAATATTACCCGCCCCAACGACTGGACCCCAAGCACTTCCACTCCAAGTTGGTGGCAGATCCATGTTCAGACCATGCCTCGTTCAATCCAGCACCACGACTCCCATGAGTCGACTGGACTTTGCTCAACGCACACTGGAAAGTTACGTGCACTGCAGCTCTAGGGTACAGTACACTGTATCCAGACTCTGGATCTGGTTCTCAACGTTGAAGTGAGCATCGCGGCACACGTCGCAGATTTCAATGCCAAATCCTTTGTCCACGCCTGCCTCACAGCGTACATGTATTCTACCCGACCAAACGAACGGTGCCTTTAGAGCGTCCTTCGTCATGGAGTCCTCCGCGCGTCACCTCTTCTACTCGTTCTCGGTCGAGTCTCTTCGTCGACGGCTGCAAAATTCATTCAAGAGAGTAAGATAAAAAAATGACAGCGACCATCAGCCATTAGAGGAAACGCACCTCGCCGTGGGTGGTCGCTTGCTGGAACTCTTGGACTTCTCAGCACGTGCCGTTTTCTCACCATCCGCCTGCCCACGCGGGCTCGCATCGAACGTCGGTCCGTCGGCTGCTGAAGCCGTTTTCTTCTTGGCCGACGAGTCTCTGGAATCACTCCTGGACGACGTGGTCGATCTCGACGCCGACGCCGTGCTGCCGTCTTTACTGGACGCCTCTTTCTCTCGTTCACGGTCTCTTTCTTTCGCGTTGCTTCCGCTGCTTTCGACTTCATTCTCAAAGACGATCTCGCCGCTGTCGTCGCTGCAGCCCACGCGGTCCATCCAAAAGTTCATACTCGCGCTGCTCGCGCCGCCATAGTCAAAGTCTCTCGTGCGGCGCTCGGGCATCTCCATGTCGAGCATCACGACGTTGTCGGCGCGCCACCGCACATTCATGGGATCGATCAAGCGGTTGCGGCGTGCGTACTCGCTCTCAATGCGGCGTGTGCCTCGGCGTGACACGGGCCGCTTGGGCCGCAGCGAGCCCGGCTTGAGCTCGAGCCGGTCGACCTGCCACTCGTCCAGGTCGGCATTATACGTGGCCCGTGCCTCGAGTGCTCCGGCCTCGTCCAATGGCACAAAGTGGCTGAGCAATACGTGCTTGAGCTTGAGCTGCCGCGTAAGCTCGCGGATCGTGTCCAGCATGTCTTCTTTCTCAGTCTGGAACTCGGTCTTAAGGTCCTCAATCTCGGTGCTCGCGGCCTTGTGCTTGGCCCAGAGCTTCTTGAGCTTGCGGGTCTTGTCGTCGACTTCTTCCTGCAGCGTCGAGAATTGTTCTTCCAAGAGCATATTCGAGTCTTCCTTGTCGGCGAGCTCTCGCGCGAGCAGCATCTCTTGCCGCTTTTGCTCTTCGATCTTGAGCTGCGCCTCGCGCAGCTCGCGCTCCTGCTTGGCGGCCTTGTCCATGACTTTGCCACCGGAAATGACTTTCTTTTCGAGTTTCTGGAGCTGGTCCATCATCTCTCTCTTCTGCTTTTCCATGCGCAATTTTTCCTCGGCTTTCGAGTGCAGTTCCTTTTCGAGCTGCTGCCGCTCTTCTTCGGTGCGCGACTGGTCGGCCAGGATCGCTTTCATCTCGGCCTGCGCGCGCTGCTTGAGCTCGAGCTTCTCGCGCTTGGCGTCCTCTTCCAGCTTCTTGAGCACGTCCTCGCTCACGCCCTCGCGCTTGACCACGGTCTTTTCCACGATCCGCTCCACGATCTGAGGCGCGAGCGGCACAACCGGACCGGACGCCTTGCCTTCTTTGCCCTCGGCAGTAAAGCCGCCACCACCACTGCCTCCCTGCTTCTCCTGCGCGGCCAGCGCCTCGCGGAGCTCTTTGATTTTCTCTTGGTACTCGCGGATCTTGGCGTCCTTAGGATCTTCGTTAATCTTGGGTTTGTTCTTGATGTTCTTGGCGCGGTTCGCGTACCGCAGCGTCGACAGCGTCTCGTTGTAATTGTAGTCGGCCGGGCCGCAGTTGGCGATCATGACGGTCTTGGCGTTGCCCCCGAGCGAGTCCTGGAGAAGCCGCGTGAGCTTGGAGTCGCGGTACGGAATGTGCTGCGACTTGCCGTCTACGAGCGCCGAGATGACGTTGCCCAGCGCCGAGAGCGACAGGTTGATTTTCGTGGCCTCTTTCATGCGGTCGCCCGTCGCACCGGTTTTCGCTTGGCGCTCGCTACCAGCGAGATCGACCAAGTTGAGCTTGCCCACGCAAATGTGCTGCTTGCCGTCTACGCCCACGGCGTTGGCGCACGCCTCAACTGTGATTGTGAACATGGAATGGGATCGCGACGACGTCTGGTTCATGAGCGTGGCACCGACGCTGCGGTTCTTTTTGCCCTGCTGCATCACAGCGTCGATCTCGGCGGCGCCCGTGACCTGGCGCGAGATGAGGTCTTTGACGTACACGCCCGTCTCGAGGTTCTCCTTGAGCTCGAGGTGGTTTTTCGGGTCCTGGGACAACAAGTCACGGATCTCTTCGTTGTAAATCTCGAGGTACGACGCGTACACCATGAACTGCTTGGTCGTCGACTCTTCGGCGATGCGGTCGAAAATGTGCTTGAAGGAATTCGGGATGATGCCTTTCTCCTCGGGCGGCTCTGAGTACCCTTCCATCGTATGGGACTTGCCAGCACCCGTTTGCCCATAGGCAAAGATCGTGCCGTTGAATCCGTTCACGACCGACTCGACAATGTCGGTCGCGGCCTTGTTGTACACGTCCATTTGCGTGGCCTCGGCCGAGATCGCCGCGTCAAACGTGAACTTCTTGGGCGGCTCGGCGCCGTCAGCCTCGGGGTTCACGAGCTCAATCTCGGCCGAGGCCTTGTGGGCAAAGACGATTTGTGTGCGGCCGTCCTGCTTTTCCTTGTTGCTCATCGGACGGATGCGCACGCACACGCGCACGCTCTCACCGCGGCCCGCCATGTACGAAGAGAAAGGCGGTAGTTGCTGGTTCGCGGTAGGCGGGGACGAGGGCTCTCCCGCGGTAAATGGTGCTTTCAGGGTGGAGTGAAGAGCCGAAGGGGCCGTCGACGGCGAACAAGGGCCTACTCGAAGGGACGCGAGTAAGCTTTGGGATCTCTTGAAACGGCGCAATTGCAGGTAAGTGCGTAATTTGTGACGTGCGCAACGAGGAGCTATGCTTCGACTAAGTTGGAAGCGAGAGCCATAGGTCCACTCTGGGAATAAACAGAAATCAATGTGTCAATTCAACTCAATTCAAATACACTACATGGGCGACTGCGAGTCTCTTGGTCTGCTGTCCATTTCCCGCCCCTAGCGTTCCATTGCGCTTGGTGGACTGTGATCCCGAGGAGTACCGTCGCCGTCTGCAATTCATACTCATACACTCGTGACAGCAACTTGATCGGGGCCTCTAGGCACCGAGCGGCTTGCTCACGGCCTGCACCAACTCGCGACCAGCGTACTGAATCATGGCGGTCGTGCTCTTGGCAATGTGCGGGCCGTTGCCCAGCGCCTTGACATTCGACGCCGTCGCCTTGAGCGCCTTGGGGATCTCGCTAAAGCCGAGCCCAGCCGATGACGCGGCCTCCGGCACCTTGGCAGGGAACTCCTGCGCCTCGGCGGCGAACGCGTTCGACTGCTCGACGAGCTCGGGCACGGACGTGGCCGCCGTCTCGACGTTCTCAAGCAGATCCACGAGGGCATCGCGGAACTGCACGGCCGGGCGCGATAGCTTGTCGAGCTTCTTGAGGTTGAGCTCGCGGTCGCCGGCAAAGAGCTTGATGGCGCCATTGTCGTCCGTGTGGACACGGAGCGAACTCACGTCCTCGCTCTTGGCGAGCTCCTTGAGGAAGATGCGCATGGCCGCCGAGAGGCTCGAGATGTGGGCTTGCAGCGCGAGTTGCTTCCGCAGCGAAAAGAGCGCAACGTTGACGCTGCGCACGAGCGCGTCCTGAGCGCCCTTCTTCGTCACGAGCAGCCGCCCGCGCTTGGCGACAAGCTGCGATGGAGAGTCGTTTGCTGGGTCCTCGAGCGCGTCGTTGAGCTGGCCAACGAATTGCTGCGTGCGATCGAAGGCGTCCCGAAGTGCAGGTGACGCCGACAAGAGCTGGTCGGTCTGGCTCGCATCGAGCACCTCTTCACACTCCTTGACATTATACTTCCAGAACTCGAGCGTCGTGCTTCCCGAGCTAGCGACAACCAGGCGAAGCTGCGTCTCGCCCTGCATGGCGGCGGCCGCCTGCTTAAGGTTCTCGTCGCTGAGGTAGATGCCGTTGTGGATCTCCACCATCTCGTTGAGGGGCGCCGCGGCACGCTCGAAGAAGCCGTCGAAGTCTTCGATCGTGATCTCCTGCATCTCGACCGCGTCCAGCTCCTGATCTTCCGGGTCACGAGCAACCGTGACCTGCTTGCTGACTGCCGCGCCGCTGCACACTTGGCCCATAGTAGATTGGTGGAGGGGGAGACCGGAGGGGGAAGAAGAGGAGGAGGAGACTTGCTCGGGACGAAGAAGATCGTGGAATGAACTCCGCTGGATGCCAGCGCCAGCCAGCACCCAGTTCTTAGGACCAGTGTGCTCAGGACACCACGATGCGAGGACGCGTGGAACGGGAGAGTATAACAACAGCGACTCTCTGGATCAGCCGAACGTAATGAGTCCATACCGTAGATTTCGGCCCGGACTGCAGGGCGAGTCTGGAAAGACAACGCAAGAGGGTTCGCCACATGGCGAAGGTTGGGAAGCATTGGCTCCGTCCTCTGGATCTTCCGTGCGTTTTCCGGATTGAGTGTTCAGAACACGCCCACTCCGGTTTGGGTACAAATGTAGCGCCGTCCTGCAGCTGGCCAGATCAGACAATTGACGACCAGCTCAAATCAAAACAAGGTGAGACCGTGACCAGTAAGCCTATACTGTCACATGGAAAATGTACCGTGAATTGGAAATTTGCTTCTGGTGAGCTGGCTCCGGACGATGTGGTGAGTGATCGTCACTTGCCTGGTCTCAGCTCTCTTTCCATGGATAAGGCCATTGAGTGAAGGTCGTCCGCCAGAGTGAGTCAGTACGGGGTGCACTGACTCCCACTTGCTTTGTCTGCGACTTTGAAGCGATACAGATCCACTGCCGCACTGCCGGACGGCGCGAAAGCGCCAACAATCGCATCGATCGCCAGTGGCTCCTGGGTCTGGCGCTTTCTGCCACGATGGGTTTGGCCGTCCACCCATGGCGCACGCACTCTCTGCGAACGTTCTCCGATGTAGCTAAACACGTTCTAAGGTTACAAGCCTCGAGTTACCGGGCTCGCTGGTCGAGAGTTCGTGGGGGAACCCGTGAGCGTTGGTCGTCGTCGTCCATTCGTCGGAGTCGCTGGCCTGGACGCACCATCCGACGCCGTCAACACCTGCATGTTCTTCACGCTCTGCTGCGAGTGGAAGCGACTGGTGGACTGTCTCCGCAGAGCTGCGCTGCGGGACTTCTGGCGCTTCTTGGTCTTTGGCGTCAGGACCGTGAGCCGCAGCAACCACTGGCGCTGCACCTTCAGCTTGCTCGCGACTTTCTGCACCATCCAAACACCAAGGGGAGTAGTGTGAGTGGCCATCCGCTTGAAACAACCGCGATCGAGCCGCGTACGTAGATTTGCAGCAGCTGGCGTTCTTCGTGCCACTTCGGACTCTTGATCGCGAGCTGGAGCGGCGTCTTGCGGTGCGCCACCAGCACACGCAGGCAGCTCGTGCGTACGATTTCATGGGTACGTAGCGGCAGCGTGAACTGGAGCGCAAGGCCAGCGAGGCGCCGCTGCTCGCACTTGTGCTCGAACGTCAGCGTTAACACGCGCTCTCGGGCCTGGATGCCTCTGTAACGACAGCGAGCCCTGTTGGATAACTGGAAACTGAATTGACAAAAGAACGCAACGCACCGGATCAGACTCTGGATCTGGACGGCGGCCTCCTGCTGCAGCTTAGCAACGACCGCCGCGATGCGAGCACGCAGTCGAAAGGCACGAAACATACACTGCCGAGGACAACAAGCCACGTGCGTCAGATCGTGCATAAAACAGCCACCTCATGGAACTAATAGGAGAGAACCTGGATCCGAATGATCGATGCGTGGTAGACCTCGTCGACATGCCTGGCGTACCGTCTCGCAAACGCGCACCGTGCGAGAAAGACTCGCACGATTGACTGGATCTTGGTCGCTGCGAACTGCTTGCGTTCCTTGGTGGCGCGGAATTCGCGTTTCTGGACGGCGTGGGACTGGATCTCTTTCCGCCACGGCGACGCCTTGGTGTCCGTGTCGTCGTCTGGAGTAGCCATTGGCGGCGGCTTCAGGAGATGGTCCATATCGGAGAGCTGTGTGGCCACAGGCTAAGTTAGTTATCAGCGTTCGCGCCGTCGTCCATAACAAGGCAAAAGAGCGCACATGCAATCGCAGCGACGACATGGTGTAGAGCCGCTGTCGTGCCTCGTACGAGATCACGCGCGGGCGTGCACGGAAGCCACGGTAACAAGCCTGAATCTTGGTCGCGGCCCAGTTGTCCAGTCGCTGCTTCTCGCTTCGCTCGCGTTGGAGTTGCGCCATGAAAGTGTCGCGTTCCTGCAGAAGCTCGCGATTCAAGCGGCTCACTGGAATCGGCAACGCAGGCAAGCTGCGGTGGAACGACGGAAGCTGGGCCTTGTACTTGCCGTTCGCCTTTTTGACTTTCTTGTGGTTACTATGGGGCTGCGCGTACACGTGCATCGCTGTCGCACTGGCGTTGGAGGTGCCAGTAGATTCGTGTTGGTTACTGACGGTTGTCACGCCGCCGACTTGTTGCTTGGATCTCCGCTTGGCCGAAGTGTCGAGCGGCCGCGCCGTGACGACCGTCGACATGACGTTGGAACACGTGAGCTGCGCTGTGTACAAATACGTCATGCGCTTGCCCTCAAAGCCTTCAAAGCAGCACGTCCTGAGTGCGAAATCCAACGAGACCATCTCTGGACTCAGTTCCTCCGCCTTGCTATCGTCTCGTCCGTCTTCACGCTCGTTCCACACTGTCGCGTCACGTGTGACTGGTCGTGTCTCCACGGTCTCATCGACGAGTGTAGCCATCTCTCCTCACGTGGATGCGAAAGCCTCACGTAACCTTTGATGGACCTCTCTTCCAGACACACCGCACTCGTCACTCGTCAAGCGGACGTGGTTGTCCGCTTCCTCCATCACTCTCCAAGTGGAACCAGCCCAAACGGTTTCTCCCCCAGGTGTCTCTCTTCTCATTGGTTAAAATCACCGGTCGCGTCTCTTCAAGATCGCATTCGAATCGTCCAGAGGATCCGCTTGGTGGAGGCATTCATTCATGGCCAGAGGGCGTGCGAGACGATGGCGAGCCAAGCGCCGGCGACCACCAAGGCCGAGTGGCTGCGCGTCCAGCAAGAGACCCGCCATCGCCAGATCGTGGCCGTGAACCAGACGCTCACGGCCACGCCAAGTCTCTACTTTGGCACGCGAAGGTGCACATACAGCGACGTCATGAGCGTCGTCACGACGGTCCGACCACTGCCACGCTTTATCCACGACGCCACGCTCTCGCCCGTACCAAAACCGACCAAAAAGCTCGCGTGGGACCTCAAGCTATCATCAAGTGATCGAGACGCCGAGCCGCCCCCGTTGGCGTTGACTGGCAATGGGGCATCTTCCCACTACGTGGACGCGCCGCTTGAAGGCGACCGCGACCGGGACTCGCGGTGTGTCGCACGCATGGTGTTTGCACTCGCCCAGGAGCGAACGGCGTTCCTTACGGTACTCCACGAGAGACGCAAGCAACGGTTCCGGATCGAACAGGCCGCGGCGCTTGTGGTCCAGCGTGTCTACCGAGGCTATCTCTTGCGGCGCCGATTTATGAGTATCAAAGAAAAGCTGCGCGTGCGCAAGCGCATTCGCGTCAGCCTCGTCAAGGTCACCAAGGGCACGGCCATCATCACGGGCGAGAAAGACCGCAGGGCGCGTCTCCTCATGCGCCAGCATGAGGCCGCACATCGAATCCAGTTGGCCTTTCGCCACTGGCGAGGCCGCTTCCTGCTGCAGCGAGAACGCAAGCTGCAAATCCAGGAACTCTACCACAAACTCGCCACACTCATTCAGCGCGCGTGGCGAAAAGCCATCGCTCAGGCCGTCGTGAGGAAGCTACGGGACCGGCTCCACGAGCAGCAGCGCCGCCAACTCGCGGTGCTTCTCACGCGTGTCTATAGAGGGTATCGCGCCCGCCAGCACGTGCGGCGGATTCGAGTACGCCAACGAATGCTCGCGAGCCAACGAATCCACGACGCCGTGCGGTGCTTCCATGCCCGCAAGGCGTTAGGTCTCCGACGCCAGCGCCGCCACCACGAATGCACCAACACTGCCGCACGTACAATCCAGAAACGTGTACGCGGTGTCCAGGCACGCGCCTTTGTGCACTTCCTGCGGCTCCAAGAAGACCGCGCGATTCGCGTGGCATGCGCGCTCATGATCCAGCGCGTCTTCCGCGGCTTCAGTGGCCGCCAACGCATGCGTTTCTTGCGGCTCTTCCACTGCCACGCGCTCGCGTGGCAGTGCGGACTCCACACCACGCGGATCGTTCGTGGCTTTCTCGGTCGCCGGCGTGCCAAGTACGAACGCCTGGACCAAGAGACCGACTTGCTCGTGCAGGTTGCCAAGG
>JAADWA010000339.1:0-30432 GCA_023335935.1 Pythium phragmiticola | reverse complement strand
GAGGCTACGGCGGCGGCGGAGGCTACGGAGGCCGTGGTGGTGGATACGGTGCTGCGGCCGCGTACGGAGGGTACGGTGGTTATGGCGGCGGCGGCTATGGAGGCTACCCAGCGTACGGTGGCTACGGCGGTGGCTACGGTGGCGGCCGCGGCGGCTATGGGGGGTATCCCGGTTACGGCGGCTACATGGGCGGCTACGGCGGCTACGGTGCCGCGCCTGGTGCGGACGGCGCCGCAAGGGATGGTGCCCGTGAAGGTGGTGGCGAGGATGGAGGTTACCCGGATGACGGCAGCGGTGCCGGCGGTCCACCAGCGGGCTACGGAGGATACGGGTACGGTGGCTACCGCCAGGGCGGTAACCCGCCGGCGGGCGGTGGGCGATCGGAGCGATACCGTCCGTACTAAACGGCGTGTGGCGGTGGCGTGGGCGGGAGCGGACGAGGATCAAGAACCCCGCATCGTCCGTAGTTGTTGTACCTTCCACGACCAAACTTTTTTTTTTCTTTCGAAGCGACCACAAAAAATATCAAGACGACTGGGCACACAGACAAACGGTCTTTTCGCGTCGAGCACGGCTGTACGTCAAGAATGAGGCGGATCTCTCTCTTCTTTTTTTTCACCACTCCATTGATTTCCGACTGTTCTCATTTGGTATCCTATGAAAACAAAACAAAACAAGCCGAATACAGAAAAAACGCCCCTCCCACCATCTTCTTCCTAGGTCACGGTCTTCTTGTCGGCCACGAGCCACTCGACGAGCGCCGTCTCGTACGTGGTCATGGCCTGAACCGACAGCGTCTTCATCAGCGTTTGGGTGGCCGCTCGGTTCTCCTGATTCACGTGTTGTGTGAGCCAGTCGCTGAGCTGGTCCGTCGTCTCGACCTGGGTCACCAAACGTCCGTACGGCTGAAGCTGCCGAAGAATATCCGAGAAATTGAACGCGTGCGGACCCAGCGCAACGTTGCAGCCGGCACGCAACGGCTCAATTGGGTTGTGGCCACCGCGAGGCACGAACGTGCCACCCATGACGACGGTCGAGATGGCGTCAAAGAAGAGACCGGTTTCGCCCTGCCACACGAGCCAAGTCATTTCGGATCCGCCATCGTAGCGCAGCTCTCAGTGGCGACACCTACCAGTGTATCGGCGATGAATATATCAGTGTCGGCAGGTGGCACACCGTGCTTAGAGCGTCTCGATATCCGAAGCCCAGGGTACTAGTCGCAGAGTAAACCAGAGGTTATGCGGGCTATAGGGAAACCCGGCGCGAAGGAGGAGGACCCACGCTCTGCTGAAGCTGCTGGGTGATCGTGGCCGTGCGTTCGGGGTGGCGAGGGATGATCACTGTGAGCAGCGGTTGGGAGGTCACGCGGCGGCTGAGCCGGTCGTGTACACCAGCCATGAGGAGCTCCTCGTTCTCGTGGGTGCTCGCGGCGAGCCAGACAGTGCGACCGTGGAGACTGTGCTGCAATGCTGCCAGTCCGGAAGCGTCACAGGCCTGCCACATCGACGCTGAGAAAGGACGCGGGATGGACGGCGTGAGTGGTTCCGTTCATTCGAGTCGAATCACAAAAGGACTCCGTACCAAATTTGAGGTTTGCCGCGACGCGAGGGGCGCGTGCTCCCAGTTGACTGAATCGGGACTGGTTCTAATACGTAGAATCATGGAGAAAAACAACTGAGTCTCGTGGTTGTATATATAATAGTGGAAGAGAAAAGCCCACCGTTGCGTCTTGACACAGCACGAGCGAGAAGCGCGCGACCACGTCACGGATGAACGAGCGCACGAGGGGCAGCGACCACCAGCGCATCGACTGCGGCGAGATGCGCGCGTTGAGCAAGCCGATGGGGATCTACAGCACGCCCTGCGTTGTGAGTTCTTCGCGGCGTGGGGCCAGTGTGCGCCGGACGAGGTCGTACCTTTCGCTGCGACGCCTCAGCGATGAGCGTTGGCCACAGCTCGGACTCGACCCACAGCCCGGCACTGAACAATGCGTCAGTTTCTCACTATAAACTCATGGAGAGGAACGGGGGGAACGCACTCTGGTCGCCACGCGTCATAGAAGCGAGTGACGCTGGCGGGTGCGTCCAGCGGCGCAAACACACACACGGCACGGCCGCCGAGCGTGTCCATCTATACCATAACCGCCCTCGATCCGTCAGTCTGGTTACGTCCAGCGATCCACATAGAAGTTGAAGGTTACACGGACGCTGTTCAATCGGCGCTGCAGCAGTTGCCGGGCGGCGGCCGTTGTCGTCGTCACCACAACGCGGCGCTCTCCTGGTGGCGATGCGACCGCTACGCACCGCGGCGACAGCACAAACTCCAGGATGGGCAGCGCCGAGAGACACTCGCCCACGGACGCGCCGTGGATCCACAGCACCCATGCGGCCGAGCCGTCCCACGAACCTAGAGTAGCTGGTCAGGAACGAGCTGACGCAAACGGGATCCATTTCCACCACGTACGGGGCCGCGCACTTCGTCCAAATCGCTCCTGAGTGGCGCGCGCGTCCACGAGTCGCCGAGCGTCTTTGCGTCGCACGTACCAGCGCACGATGGGCCCGGCGGCGCGCCACAGCGAGCGGTACACGAGCGCCAGCGGCGGCGCCATTGGTGTCATTTCGCCCAAGGAGGTTACACTTGAAGTGTACCCCTATACTAGCAATACTGCAATTTGTCTGTCTATAGTTGTAATTAAAATGGCCCAGGTTTTCTGCAGATGTCGAAGAAATCATCACTCTTCATTCACCAGCAGGTGCACGTCGGGAAGAGCTCTCTGGTTTTCTCTCCATCGCCACTCGCTCGACGGCGCCAGCCAACTACAGTACCATTACACGTACACGCCGCACCGGCAAGCAGCCCCACAACACTGACGCACTCGTCTCTTCTCTCGCTTCAGCCGCTCTCTCTCATTCCTTCTACCTTTTTCCAGCCACTGTAGCCATCCATGATGAGCAGCGACACCAAGCCCGACGACAGCAGCGCAGCGCCAGTCATCCCAAAAACCGTGCGCTGGATCCCGGACGCCGAGGTCAGCGTCTGCGTCGGCTGCCAACTGCTCTTTGACTGGGTGCGCCGCAAGCACCACTGCCGCTTCTGCGGCCGTGTCTTTTGCGATCTCTGCACGACGCGCCGCTCGCTCATCCGCGAGGAGCAGATCCTGGGCGATCCGGCGCGCCAGTACCTCGCAGTAAACGCCCACAACCCGCAGCGCGTCTGCGACGAGTGCCACGACCTCTTGGTGCCCGAGCAGGAGGCACTGCGCGGCGAGAACAGCAACGCCGTCATGGCCAACGAAATCACCGAGGACGGACCCAAGCGATTCCTCAACTCGCCATACTCGTTCACGCTGCGCGAGGAGATCCGCAAGGCCGCCTACAGCGTCAAGAACTTCATGTACGACGGCGTGATCAAGGACCAGTCCATCCCGCTGCCGCTGCTCACCAAGGCCAAGGGTATTGCCTTTTTGACAGTCGTCAAGATCGGCTTTGTGGTCACGGGCCGCGTGGGCACCGGGCTCGTCATCTCTCGGCTCCCGAACGGCGCGTGGTCGGCGCCGAGCGCCATCGGCACGGCCGGCATCGGCTGGGGCGCGCAGATCGGCGGCGAGCTCACCGACTTCGTCATCATCCTTAACAATAAGCGCGCCGTCGACGCGTTCACGTCCAAGGGCCAAGTGAATCTGGGTGCGGAGCTGGGCGTCGCCGCTGGGCCCGTCGGACGCACGGCCGCCGGCTCAGTCGAGGCCAGCGCCGACTTGGACATCGCGCCGTGCTACTCGTACTCGCACTCGAAGGGGCTCTTTGCCGGCATCTCGCTCGAAGGCTCGGTCATTCTCACGCGCGCCGACATCAACCGCGCCTTCTACGGCAAGCCCGTGCAGGCCACGGAGCTGCTCGGCGGCATGGAGCCTCCACCCGTGGCCGCGGCGCCGCTGTACGAGGCGCTGGAACTGGCCATGCGAAGGTAAGAGAGGGTGCTTGAGCTTCTTCTTCAGTCGGTAGTCTCCTAACGCACGAGGTGTATGCGCCCTGTAGCCCCGCGAACGGACTGAACCGTCAAGTGCGACGCGCGTCCCAGGAACAGACCGCAATGCCGTACGCCACGGCCACGGCGGCCCCACAACCCGCGGCCGTGCCCATGGCTCAGTCAGTGCCCACCACGACCAACGTGATGCCGTTGCACGCCGCCAACGGCGCCGTCACGCTGTAGAGATCTCGCAGTTGATAAGGCCCACGGACGAGACTGTTCGATATAAATTATACGAGCTTTTCATTTTTCTTCTTTGCGAGGATGTACTGTGTCTTGATGTATTAGCTCTCCCTGTTCACGGCGTCACGCCCGCGATGGTTTGCAGCGCCGAGAAGAAGGACGCTTGCATCTGCTGAGCCTCAAGGGCCTTCTACGAACCCACACAAGAAACAACCTCCCTCGTCAGCAATCGTTTCGTATGCCGCTGCGCCACCCATTCAATCCACACGCACCGCCGAGAGATCACCACCGCCTTGTCCACGCCCCGCCACGCCTCCTGCAGTCGCAATCGACGCGGTTGAGAGCGCTCCGCCAATGGCCGTGACGGCCGCATCGTCCTCGACGTTCTCCATCTTGATATCGGCCGCGTCCTGCGACCGCATGTCGTCAAACGCGTGGTCGTGGAGCTCTCCATGGACCTCTTCGACCGTTCTCCGTGCCTCATCAATCGTTCTGTATGATTCAGTCATGGGCCCATGAGTCTCTTATGACATAACCCATCACCACCCTCAATCCACCCCATACTTGCGGATATCGTGGGCCGCGTCGCGCCGCTCCTGGATCTGCGTCTGCAGCATGTGGATGATGGTCTCGCGCGCCTGATGGGGACGGAACGCGTTGATGAGATTGTGCATGTTGAGAAAGAGCAGCTCGAGGTCCGCGAGCTTTTCACTGTCGAGGAAACACCACACAGTCAATCAGTCGTCTCTCTACCACGTCTCGTGTTCAGGCGCCGACGTACTTGAACAGCGCCGGGTGCTGGATCAGCACATCGACGAGCTCCATGAAGTTGGCCAGCAGCGAGTGGTTGATCTGCTTGAGCTGCCGCTTAAAGTCGATGGCGCCGGCGTCCGCCGCGCCGCTCGCCTTGGCGTCGTCCGCTGGCCCCGCCGCCTCAGCGTCCGCCGCATCACCGTCCACGACCGCCGCAGCGGCCGCCTGCACAGCCGTGGCCTCGGGGAGATAGAGCTTCTGGCTGGGCATCGGCAGCAGATCGGGAACCACGTCCTGCGTGCTAAAGGGCGTACCAAACATGTGGTACTGCGGCTCCATGGGCGCCGGCGGCGGCGGTCCGCTCTCTACACCATCGCGGTAGAGCACGAAGAACGCCGGCGGCAGCGGGAACGCCGACACGATCTCGGGCGCGGCCTCCTCGGCCACGGGCGCCGTCTCCACTTCGCTCATTGTCGTTTTGTTGGAAAATGCCCAACAAAACGTGGGGACCTTTGATATACAATACTAGTGCCATATAACGGAGGTGCTGATGCAGAATGATGGTCGGAGACTCAACAGCGCCTCGGATCCAAGAACCTCGGGTTGGGACGAAGGGGTTCATCGCGCGACCAAAGCCGCCGCCGCCCCGAGCGTTGCTCCCCAACTGCCGCGTCCGCCTCCCCCTCGACTGTGTCTCCCCCACTTCGCACTGGCATTTCTGCTTCTTCCTCCAGCCTCCACCTCCTTCAAAATGCTGCGCGCCAGTCTCATCACGCAGCGCGCGCTGCTCCTGCGCTCCACGGCCACCTTGAACGGCTCTGTGCGTCTCCTCCATCCGACTCGGCGCTTCTCCTCCTCCTCCTCCTCCTCATCATCCTCCTCCTCGCAGGGCTTCTTCAAGTCGGCGTGGACCAAGTACGAGGCGCTGCTGGGCTCGCACCCCATTACCACCAAAATCGTGACGGCCAGCGCCATCGCGGCCGCCGGCGACGTCGGCTGCCAGCTCGCGATCGAGCGCAGCGACCGCGTCGACCTCCGGCGCACGCTCGTCTTCACGTTCCTGGGCGGCGTGCTGGTCGCGCCCGTGCTCCACGTCTGGTACGGATTCATCAGCACGCGAGTGCCGGGCATCACGACGCCGGCGATCCTCAAGCGGCTCGCGCTCGACCAACTGGGCTTTGCGCCAACGTTTCTGCCCATTTTCTTTTCCACGCTGCTCACGCTCGAGGGCGTGCCCGAGACCATCCCCGACAAGCTCCAGGCCGAGTGGTGGCCGACGGTCAAGGCCAACTGGGTCGTCTGGGTGCCGGCGCAACTGCTAAACTTCCGCTTCGTGCCGGGCAATCTCCAGGTGCTCTTCGCCAACGTCGTGGGGCTCTTCTGGAACTCGTACTTGTCGTACGTGAGCCACTTGAGCCACGACGAGGGCCACGAGGAGGAGAGCGTCAAGGCGATCGCCTAATGTAGTAGACACTGAGAACGTAATAGACGAGAGTATCCACAAGGTATATCTGTTCGTCTGTCTGTCTCTGTGTCTATATGCTGTGTGCAGAGGTCAGTGCGGCAGCACGACCGATGTCGTGTGGTGGGTAGAGGAGGAGGACGGCTGGAAGAGCCGCTTCTTGGCCGACGAAAAGGTCTTGGACACGAGCGACCCCATGGGCTTCTTCGCCCGCGGCCCCGCCGGTATGCTTCCAGTATGAGCCATACTACTACTACTACTGTTTCCGCCGTCGTCCACGCTGTTGGGGAGCGTCATGAGGTTCGTAAAGCTCCCTCCACCGCCACTGGCGGCGTCGTGTTTGCTGGTCTTGGCCACAGAAAACCGCTTCGTCTTGCTGTGGGTCTTCTTGTCGGCGTCAGTCCGCAGGGAGATGACGTCGTAGCTCGTCGAGCGGCTCTCGCGCTGCCGCTCGAGCGTCGCCACGCGGTGGCGCAGCGTGTCCTTGTCGACGCTCACCGTTCGGTACTCGAATTCCATCTGAAGCACGTCTGCCCGGAGGCTCTGGATGAGCTGCCCCTGCTCGCGGATGAGCTGCAGCTCGCGGTCATTCCGGTGAGACGAGGCGGCCTCCACGACCGTCTGTAGCGACTGCGTCTCCACGCGCAGCTGTTGTGTCTCGGCACGCAGCCCCACGACGTCTTCCTCAAGACGCCGGCAGTACGTCTTGCTGTCGTCGAGTTGCTTCTTGAGAACGTCGCGCTCTTTCACGAGCGCCGCGATGATTGTACGGGCATGGTCGTCGCGCTGCTGATGGGCGCGAAGCGTACGCAGCAGCTCGTCCTGGGTCTCGCTCGACGCCTGCGCCTGCTGTTGGCTGGCCGCGTGGAGGGCCTCGAGCCGTGCGTTCTCGTGGCGAAGCGCGTCGTTCTCGATGCGGAGGTCGTCGATCTCGTGCGTGAGCGTCTGCTGCGTCGACTCTAACTGGGTTTGCAGTGCTTCGCTCACGCTGCGTTCGTGGGCAAGCGCGAGCGTCTGCTGCTGCAAGTGGACCGCGAGCACCTCGACGTCGCTCTGGAGCTGCTCGTGTTGTTGCTGCTGCCCGTGGCTGTCTCGGTCCACCAGTGGCTCGTCAGCGAGAGAGCCGTACGTCTCGCTGCTGACCGAGTCGCGACTCGCTGACTCGTCGGATGATGCCATTTCCCACTCTTCTGCGGTCTCAGGGCGGTGGGCAGACTCCGGTGACGACGGCGGCGTCGCCATGGAAGAGCCCGCGGATGAAGCAGACGACGGTGACGACTCGCCATTCCACTTCCTTCCCGCCCTCGCGTCGTCTCCGGAGTCCTCCGAGTCATCCGACTGCTCGGGTGCCTCGTCCTCGGGCTTTTGATTCCCCATCACCATCGTCCCCACGCCGACCGCCAGCGGTTGCTGCGCCAGAAGCTTGGCCACGACGCCCTGTGGTCGGTGCCGCATCGGCTCCATGCTTTCGCCGACTCTCTCGACGTAGAAGAAAAGCTCTTGGGCCTGGTCCCGAGAAGCTATTCTTTCGGAGTGCCCCATAACTAGAAAGTACAAATATACCAGCCAATCACACCGCTCGCCTCCCTTCACATGGCTTCATTTTCTCAAACGATGCAGCTCCTGCACGGCACGAGCCACGAGCTCGCGCTGCTCGAGCGCTTCGTGGGCGACTGCGTGCAGCGACTGCCCGCGCTGCCACCGTCTACCGCGCCGCAGCACCAGCTGCCGCCGCGGGCCGCCGACTACCACACGCGGTGCGCGGCCATGCTGCGCGACGTGGTCCACGTCGTGGCATCGCTGTCGCCGCGGCTCGCGCAGCTCTTGGCGCAAATCTGGGAGCTCACGTCGCTCAACGTGTTTGCGCTGCTGCAACTCGCGCAGACGGCGCTGGACGAGCGCGACGTGGCGCTCGCCAAGTGGCGGCAGCTGCAGCGCTTCAGCGACGAGACTGCGGCGCAGCATGCGCGGCGCGTCGTCGCGTACGAGCGCGAGCGCGAGGCGGCCGTGGTCGAGACGCGCGAGCTTCGCGCTGAGCTACAGGCCACGCGGCAGCGTGCCAATCGCCTGGGTGTCGAGAACGCGCAGCTGCGCACGGCCGTGCAGGGGCTCATGGAGATGAACGACGCGCTCGACCACGGCGTGCACAGTGAACAGCTCGACGACGCCGCGAGTCTGGGCTCGGCCACGACGGCGTCCGAGGAGTGGGCGCTCTACGGCGTCGGCACGGACGAGCTCGAGCGGCTCGAGGTCGTGGACCCGATCGAGAGCTGCGCGCACGACTTTGACCACGTGTGCGAGGGCCTGCGCGACCAGGCACGCGAGCAAATGGCGCTGCTGAACGCGCTCGACCGGTTCATGAACTCGAGCGTCGTGGCACGGCTGTGGCGCCACGGGCCCGACGAGAGCGAGACCAAGTTTCTCGAGCAGATGATGAGCAGGCGCTCAAGCGCCACGCAGACGGACGACGATGAGGTCGGCATCCTGGCCGACGACCTGGGCGTGGGCCGTGGGAAGGAGGACGACGAGCAAGACGACGGGCAGGCCGACCGCGTGAGCGGCGAGACGGGCACGGCGACGCGCGTGACCAAGCGCCAGGTGCTGCCGCGGTCGCTGCGCGTGCAGCTCACGACGCGGCCCAAGATTCAGCGCGTCCTGGAAAAGCACGAGCTCGCGCGCGCGCTGCTGCGGCTGCTGGTCGACAAGATGGAGAGCGACCGCGTGGCCGTGCGCGCGTCGCAGCCGCGTGGGGCGCTGCATCGCATCATGAAGGAGAGCTTCGTGCAGCGGTACGGACTCGTGGCACTCGCCGAGTACCGCCTGCTGCAGGTCGTCAAGAGCGTACTGTATTACCATGAAAAGCACGAGGCCGAGGCGAGACGCTTGCGGCTCCTCACGGGCACGACAACGGCCACGCTGGAGGAAGAGGACAAGGAGACCAAAGAAGAGGAGGACCCCGCGCACGTCTTTTCTCTTCTGCCAGGGCTGCAGGCACTCGCGCTCGGCAGCGCCGATCTCCGCGTGCTGCTCTTCGCTCGCCTCTGTGAGCTCGTGCCGCTGCAGTGGCCCACGGGTCGCACGCCGCCTCCGTCGGGCAATCTCTGGGCGTGTGCGGCCAACGCGCTGCTGGACTTTCTGGGCGACGTCATTGAATTGGACCGCGCGAGTGACTCGCTGCGTGACGTCGTCGAGCGTACGCACGCGAGCGACTGGACGCTGCCGCACGACGTCGCGCGCACGCTCGTAGAACACCACTTTGCCCACTGCGAGCTGTCGCGACGCCAGAGGCTGCTCGCGCGACTCACAAAGGTGCTAGCGTCCTCTGCGGCTTCTGGTTCCGTCACGGTGGACGCGCTGCTCGTGTTCTTCCTCACGCAGTGGCTGGACGTGGACCAGCGGCTCGCGGCCGCGCTCCATGACGCGTTCCACCGCGAGGCCTCTCGCCAGCGACTGCAGCCCGACGACGCCATGGCCACGCTCTCGCGCATCTGGTCCTCGCTGCCGCACGAGCACGTGTCGCTGCCCGAGCTGGACGCGCTGCAAACGGCGTTCGCCTCGGTGCTCGAGCTGCGCCAGTCACAGCAGCACACGCGGCCCTCGACGGTGTCGTCCCTGGCCGCGGTCGGGCTTTGCGTCGGCGGCGTCTCGGAAAACGAGTTTGTGTATCAGTCGCAGCAGCTCCTGCGCGCGCGCCGCGTGTGCCGAGGCCTGCGCACCCACGGCCGCGGCGTCTCGGTCTCGTCGTCGTCGTCTCCAACGCGCGTGCTGGGCCCTCGAGGCCGAGTGCTGACGGATGGCGCTGTCAGCTTTGCCGTCAACGAGCTCAAGCCGGCGTGTTGAGTGAGACCGTCAGTACGAGAAAGAAATCCACTTGAAAACGAACGGCGTCGTTCAAAGGTGCAGCGATAAAGTTCCTACGAGAAAGCCCAATTCAAAAGAAAGCAAACTTGAGAGGACGTGAAAGACATGGAGCAGGTGGCTGGTTCAGAGGGAGCTGTGCAGGCTGCAATCGAGAGCCGCTCGCGTCGCCTCGCTCACCTCACACAAAGAACATGCAGTTGAGCATATTCTTGTGGAGATCGGCAAACTCGAAGTTGCTCGAGTTGGAGTTGTACGAGCCGATGGTCGAGGCGCCGTCCGAGCCTTCGTTCAGGTAGAAGCGCGCGCGTGCGGCCGCGAGGTGCGCGTAGTAGACGGGCGGCACGACCGACACGGACCGCGTGCAGCGCTGGTACGTGTAGCAGAGCTGGTACGTGAGCTTCTGGATGTCGTTCGAGGTGAGGCCGTTCTCGTCGTGGAGCACTGTGTAGTGGGCCGGACAGCTCGTGCCCTGGATGCCCGAGTGGCCGTACAAGAAGAAGTCGAAGCGGTGCGGGTCCACGACGCCCGTGTCGATGACCGTGCCAGGCTGGAGATTGCCGCTGCGGTCCAGATTCTGCTCGCTGAAGCCGCGCACGTGGTGGCGCTTGTTGGTCACCACGAACGTGACGGGCGGCAAGTAGTTGTCCTCCATCATGAGGCACGCGCGCCGCAGGTGCTTCATCTCGGCCTGCAGAATGTCATAGAACTGGCCTTCGCTCACGCCGTCGCGGTAGTACAGCACGCGCTCGGGCTTGCGGCCTGTGTGCTGGTAGTACGCCAGGAAGAGATCGCGCAGCATGCCCGGGAGCTTCTGGATATCGTTGCCCTTCTGCGCGGCGACGCGGCCAATGTACTTGGCCGAGTACCGGTCGAGCGACGCCACGACCGAGGCGATGGACGGGCGGTTGCCAATGCCCGAGCGTGGGTGCTCGACGTCGGCGCCAATGACAATGGTCGGGACGTCACTGATGAGAGGGAACGGATCCCGCAGCACCGAGTTCTTGCCCGAGAGCTTCATGTTGACCTTGAGACACACGTTGGCGCAGTACTGCGGACTGGCCTTGAGCACGTTCTTGGACACGATGCACTGGCTCGGAATGCCCAGTACCGTGTCTGACACGCGCTTGATCTCGGCGTACGAGCCGACACTCGCGTCGCGCTTGATGACCATAAGCAGCTTGGGCGGCGCGCCGCTCTTGCGTTCGATCTCGCGAAAGCACTCGTGCATGAGCTCTTCGAGCGACGCGCCGCGGCGCTCGCTGCCGTCAACGAACGGCGGCTGCGTGTCGTTCACGCGCATGCCCGAGCGCCGCGCCGTGTCGCAGAACTGGCGCACGAAATTGTCGATCTGCGAGCGCCCCATGTTGACGCCGCCTTCGACCACGACGCCCCAATGCTCGACGGTCGCGCCGTCCACAAACTCCTTGTCGCGCAAGTTCCACGCGCCCATGTACGGACGCTCCGAGACGTTCTTGTACTGCACCTCGGGCGTGTCGAGCACGCGCGCCGACGTCGTCTCCATCGTCTGGTCCACGTTCAGTCCAAAGGCCGCGAGGTACGGGTCGTTCTCAAAGCCGGCGCCGTGCACTTGGTCCATGATATTGCGCTGGCGCTCGCGCGGCTTCTGGCTCGTCTTGCGGATGATCTCGGCCGTGTCGAGGTCGTTGATGTTGGCGCAGCGCTGGCCCGGCGCCACGTCACAGACTTCGAGCGGCAGCCACGTCTCTTTGCGCTTACTGCCCACGTTGACAGCCGGGAGGAACGGGTACTTGAGAATACCGGCGCCGTACCGCTCGGTAAAGTAGGTGGCGACCGAGATCTTGCGGCCGTCCTTCATTTCCATCATGAGCGCGTCCACGGGCATGCTGCTCACGCCCCAAATGGCCTTCTTGCGGTCGCTGCGGTGCGTGGGCACGACCTCGATCTTCTTGAACGCGTAGTGGAGCTGGCGCAGCTGGCGCTCGTCCAGTCGGTCCATGTCGCGCACGCTGCGCATGCGGAGCACAGCCATGGCGAGCGTGAGCAGCGTCTCGGGTGCGTAGAATACGGTCGCGGCCTGGTCGATATTGAGCAGCAGCTTGGACTGGCCCACGCGGATGGACTGATGGTACCCCCAGCAGAGTTCTTTGCCGCCTTGGAGCGGGTGCGTCTTTTTCATCGAGAAGAGATTGCGCCCCACGGGGATCATGCGCTGGGCCCCCAAGTGGCGCGCGACTACGTCCAGCGCCTGGATGATGCGCTGCGGATTCACGTCGGCGTTGCGCTGGTAGTCTGTCAGGTCCGTGACAGGGATCGTCTCGACTTCTTTGATGGTGACATCAAACGTCGGCGGCCCGCGGCCTCCGGGGGGCGGCGCAGCGCCTGCGGGTGTGCCGTTCGGATTAATGCCCTTGAACACGCGGTGCGTGAACGGCAGGCGCGCGGGCGCGTACACGGACGCCATGCTGTCGTGGACGACCTTGAGTCCGCCCAGCTCGGGCTCCAGCAGGCGCATCGTCTCATTGATGATCATGCGGACAACGTTCTTCGACAACTTGCGCTCCTCACGCGGAGGACGTCCGCCAGGCGGAGGACCTCCTCCACCACCACTGGCTGCCGTCATTACCACGTCGCCCGCCTCGTCCTTGACGTCGCCGCCGCCGCCCGTCATGGGTTCGTCCTTGGCTTCGCTCGGGCCGCCGCCGCCATACTTGAGATCGGCCGACCGCTCGACGGCCACGTGGTACTTGAAAATCTCGCGCACGCGGCTCGTGTCAAACTTGAGCCCAAAGTAGTTGACCTGGAGGCTGATGCTGCGGCCGGCCGACGCCGTGTCCTTGCGGCGGCAAATGATATAGTCGCGCATGAGCTCGCCATGCTCGTCGGCCACGGCAAGCGGACCCGTGTGGCCAGCCCACTGCTCGGCCAGGCGCGGGTCTTGGATCGGATCACCAACCGACTCGTACCCAGAGCCCGTAATCACTCCGGCACCGGCGCCCATTTCTCCGCCCCGGCCTCCTCCACGGCCTCCGCTGCCGCCACGACTTCCGCCGCCTCCACGGCCCCCACCAAAGCCTCCGCCACCGCTGCGGTCATCACGTCCGCCGTAACCTCCTCCTCCACCACGGCAGTCGTCATCTCGGCCTCCACGGCCACCACCTCCACGGTCACGGTCGCCGCCAGACTCACGGCGTTGGTACCCACCGCCTCCCCCGCCTCCATAGCCTCCAGCCGAGCTGCCACGGTCCGATCCCCCATAGGAGCTTCCTCCGCCGCCGCTGCGGTCGTCGTAGCCACCGCGTGAGCTGCCGCGGTCGTACCCTCCGCTGCTGCCGCCATAGCCTCCCCCTCGGTCGTATCCTCCTCCACCGCCAGAGGAGCCACCACCACCGTAACCGCCGCGTTCGTCCTTGTAGCCGCCTCCACTTGACCCGGATCCTTCATACCCGCGACTGTACCCTCCACCACCACTCGAGCTGCCACCGTAGCCGCCACCGCTCGAGGCGGAGCTCCCGGCGTATCCAGAACGGTCATCGTACCCACCACGACTGCTCCCACCACCATAACCACTGCCGCTGTAGTAGTCACCGCCGTATCCACCGGAGCTACTCCGCTCGTACCCTCCACCGCCGCCGCCTCCGCTCGCGTAATCTCGCGAACTTGACGCGTACCCGCTGCCACCGCCCGAGCTGTACCCTCCCGAGCGCGAGTCGTAACCACCACCGCCGCTGCGGTAGTCATCGTAGCCACCGCGCTGGTCGTAGCCGCCGCCGCTGCTCCGTTGATCATAACCACCGGCGCTCCGTTGATCATAACCACCGGCGCTTCGTTGATCGTACCCGCCGCCTCCACTGCGGTAGTCATCGTAGCCACCGCGCTGGTCATACCCGCCTCCGCCACTACCACCGCGTTGGTCGTATCCTCCACGCTGATCGTAGCCTCCGCGTTGATCGTACCCTCCTCCTCCTCCTCCTCCTCCACGTTGATCGTAGCCTTGACCACCACCATGTCCGCCAGCATCATAGCCTCCTCCTTGTCCGCTTGACCCTCCGCTCCCACGGCGGTCGTACCCGCCGCCGCCCTGGCCGCCTTGGTAGCTCATGGCGTTGCTTTCACTCCTCTGCTCGGCGCGAATGGAACTGCAGCCAGCTCCCCACAGAGCGGATCGCGTTGCAAATTGACGATCACAGTTGCAGAATACGAATATTATACTTGATGTTTGTATATGCGGGGGCTGGAGTTGAAGTCATACAGTAAAATACGCTACAGTTGGCTTGCGCCACCATCTCCGAAAAAAATCGAATGTCCAAAAATAATCGAGCTCTCAATTGGATTGCATGCAACTCAATTATGTTTCAGGCGGCCGTGAGGTTCTGGAGCATCTCGTGATGCGTGCGCGGCGACAGCATGTCTTCCTGGAAGTGCGCATAGCGTGCGGGCACCATGAAAAGCGACGCGTCGGGCGAGCCGAGCGTCATACGGTTGAAGCGGAACGTCGCCGAGACCGACGGCACGAGCGGAAAGCAAAACTGCACGGGGAAGCCGCCCTCGAGACGCTAAGATGGGAGTAAGTCAGTGTCATCTCATGACAACAGAGGCAACCGAGAACCGAGACGCACCGCGTTGAAGAACTCGCGCACGTTCTCAAAGGCGCTCGTGGTCTTGGAGAGCACTTCAATGACCGGCAGGAACTGGTCAACCTGTCACGAGAGTCCCATATATCTCACTCCCACTGCCGGCCTTTGATGATGGATCCAAAGTGTATGCACAGCGTACACTGAGTGGAAAGGCCGTGCTGGTGTAGACTGTCGCGGGAAACGCCTTGGTGAGCGTGCGGCATGGTGGCTGCCGGTGCACCATGATCCGATGCTTCGGGCGGAGCGCTTGCAGCTCCGCTGGGAGCTCCTCTATGGCGATACCAAACCATTCTTCAAACGTCATGAGCTGCTCGGTCGCGCGGTGGGAATCCCACTCGTCGGAATCAGTCGACTCCGTATCGCTCGCGGAGACCGAGAGCTGGAAATGGATACGCTTTTGACTGGGCAGACAGCAGAAAGGGTTAGAATGGTCCTCATATGAAATTGAGCATCGTGGTTGCCATGGTACCGGAAGACCGAGTACTTGTTGTCCCACTTGAGCACGACCGTGCCTCCGATCGTGGCCGTGAACGAACCGCCGTGTTCGTGCTGAGACGAGAGCCGCTGAGGAGCGACGAGGTCTTGTTCACAGTCACTTTCTCTATTGCTGCCTTCCGAGAGGAAGCGAACACTGAAACCGATGTCGCAACTGTCGATGCGGAACCGCCACTTGACCGTCTCGTTCGCGGCCACTTCCACCGATACGACGTGGTCCGCCTTCGGGTCCACGACCACTTCGGTTGACGGTGCTCGTGTCACTTCTTCAAGTGCCGCAAGTGCATCCTTGGCTCTCGACGACGATTGCTAAGAGAGTGCATTCAGGCGAGCGTGAGTAGTTGGTTAAGACAACTTGAATGACTGTTCGTACCGAAGCGGCAGATGCCTTGGGTGCTTTGTGGTGCTTGTTCTGAGGGCGGCGCATGCGCAGGATGATCTCCATGCCGCTCATGTCGTACACGCCGCAGTGTTTCCAGTCACAAATGTCTTCCGTGAGATCGCTCTTGGTCAGCCACGACTGCTTGCGGGTAAACATCAGCGCTGACACGTCCACGTCGGTCGTCATGATGGATGTAGTCATGAGGAAGTGCACCATGCTGGCCAGGTCTTCGTCCTCCAGGACGTTCCCTGGAACGAGCAGGTTCGTGCACGTCTCCTCGTCGTGGTCCAGAGACAGAAACTGGCAGTGGTCCGCGAGCAGCAGAAACGACAAGTTGCCACGCTGCCACGAGCCGTTCTCAAAGCCGACCAGCGTGATGTCAAAGCGCAGGTCACCGCCGCGCTTCCAGATCTTGACCGTGTCCGACGGCAGCCAGCGCGACACGCCCGGGATCCACGTCGACATGTCGACCTGGATCTCGCAGTAAAAGTCGGGCACTTCAGCGAGCCGCGGCGCTACGTCGCTCATCTTCTTGTGAAGCAGTCCAGGCGCTTGCTCTTTCTCACGCTGGACGAGAAGACGCATAATGTCTTCGTTCTCGGACGCAATCGCAGCGTGGATCGTCTTCCACCCGTCGGCATCGCGCGACCGCACGCGTGCACCGGCCGCCTGCATGCGAAACGCACACGCAAACGCCATTAGAACGCCAGCGAATCGAGACAACAGAAAGGCCACGCATGGTCCGCACCAGCAGCTTCTTGACGATGGCCTTGGAATTGCGGTGCGCGAACTTGAGCGCGAGATGCATCGCGCGGTTGCCGCGTGGGTCGCGCGTCTCGAGCGCCTGCGCCTCGCTCTTCAGTCCATCTTCGATCTGCTGCAGATTACCATTCTACACCACACAGAGCAAACCATGTATCAGTGCCACCGCCTGTCCCGTCCAGCACCCGTAGTGTACGCCTCACCCAGAGCGCAATGTGCAGCGGCGTGATGCGCGTCTCGGCGTCCCCCTCCGAGACCCGTCGCGCCGCCGCCGGCGACGCCATGCGATCGTTCTCGCTGGTGCTGCCTTCGCCCATTGCGTAGAGAGAGAGTATGCTGTAGAAGGGTTTGTGGTCTACTGTGCGAGGCTGCGAGTGCCTATGACGGCGGTGGCGAGACGCCCGGCATTGCCGTTGCCTTTTTCCCTTTTTTTTCTCAGTCTGGGAAAAGCCATGGAAACCGAGATCACCTTCGCTGTCTAATATGCTCTAACAAAGGCTACGAAATGATGTGGATCACATAATTTTGGAGACCATCATTCTTTCCCGCTTTGACTGCCTGACCCGAACCCGCTTCCCGCCCGATGGGTTGAGTGTGCCGTGAGGTTTTTTCTTCACCCACTCGATTTTTCCATTACCATCATTCCGTCCTTGCATCCGAGAGTGTGGGTCGACTTCGGCGAGCAGCTCACAGCCGGAAGTCATAATCCGAACTTCTCTCTCTCCCTCCCTTACTATCACAATGCTTGCCGTGAACGCCGCGCCGTCTACTGCCACCGCTCCGCCGCCATCACCGCTCCTGGCGCCGTCGCGTGTGCGTATGCTAAAGCACTTTCAGGTGCTCCACACGCTCGGCTCGGGCCTGCAGGGCAAGGTCAAGTTGGGCATCAACACGGAGACCCAGGAGCGCGTGGCGCTCAAGATTATCGACTGCGCCAAGCTCAACCGCAAGTCCATGATCAACGTGTACCGCGAGGTCGAAGCCATGTCGCGCGTGCGCCACCCGAACGTGCTGCGCCTCATTGGCGTCTACGACGACCTCCCGTACACGAAAAAGAACGGCACGACCAAGCAGGTCATTCTCATTGTGCTCGAGCTCGCGACCGGCGGCGAGCTCTTTGACTTTATGATGTACACGGGCTGCTTCTCCGAGTCGGTCGCGCGCGCCTACTTCCAGCATCTCGTGCTGGGCCTGGAAGAGTGCCACCGCAACGGCGTCTACCACCGCGACATTAAGCCCGAGAACTTGCTGCTCGACGAAAACTTTGGGCTCAAAATTGCCGACTTTGGACTCTCGGGACTGCGTGAGGGTGCCGACGGCGCCATCTTTGAGCTCTACACGCAGTGCGGCACGCGCTCGTACATGAGCCCAGAGGTGCTCTCGTGCCTGCCGTACGAGGGCGAGCCGTCGGACGTCTGGTCGACCGGCGTCGTGCTGTTTATCATGCTCGCGGGCTTCCCGCCGTTTGGCATTGCGACTCGCCAGGACTGGTGGTTCCGCGCCTGTGCCGCGCGCCAGTATGAAGCGTTCTGGGCTGCGCACGCGCGCACGGCCGTGTTTTCGCCCGGCGCCATGTCGCTTCTGACGAGCATATTCGCCGTGAACCCACAGGAGCGCATCACACTTGAGGAGATCAAGGTACGTCGTGTTGTAGTGGTGGATGGATACAGGAGGATGGATAGTTGACCCTCTGTCTCTTTCTGTAGAACCACGAGTGGTTCAACGCGACGACCGTCTCCCCGGAGGACTTCCGAGCGGATCTGCTCGCACGCAAGGACCAAGTCGAGATTGAGAAGCGTAACGAGCGCGAGAAGAAGCGCCAGGAGCAGTTGCTGCAGCAGCAGCAAAACGGCAAACTGCTCGACGGCGAGTTTGATCCCTTCCGGATGGACGTGATGCGCAGCATCGAGATGCCGTCGGCGCCGCCGTCGGAGGTCGGCTCGGACGTGTTTGTGGACCGCATCTCGATGACGTCGACCATCTCGACCATGTCGGATGTCTATGGCAGTGACCTCACCAAGTCGTTCCTGAGCAATGGCACCCCGGCGGCGCCGCTGTACCCCAAAGAATGTGTCGCGCTCTACACGAGCTTTCAGTCGAAGCGGTCGCCCGCCGAGGTCCAAGCGCGCGTCGAGCTCGCGCTCACGGACGTGTCGGCGCGGTTCATCGCCAAGAAGGATCGGTTCAAGACCAAGGCGTCGATGAAGGACGAGCAAGTGTCGTTCTCCGTGCGCATCTACGCACTCCCCAATGTACGCACCTCTAGCTCTGAGTCGCTGTAGGCTGCCTTGCAGGCTTGTAGTACTGGCAGGACCTTCTCTTTTATCCTTCTTGCGTGGGCTAACTGATTTTTGTTCATTTGATGCCCCAGGCACCCGACCGTTGCGTCGTGGAATTCCGACGGACAAGCGGCAACTGCTTCCAGTTCCGCACGGCCTACGACAAGCTCAGTGCGCTGCTGGCGGACCTTGTGTGGAACGGCATGGACGGAGAGGACGAGGAAGTCGAAGAAGAGCCGAACAGTGACCGCCGGGGCACGGATGGGTCGGAGGAGCTCATCTCGGACGAGGCCATGATGATCTAATTAGTTACTAGTAAGTCGCATTAGTCGTGACTGCATGTGATCCATTCACTACCGCCCATAGGCATCCTAACAACTGCAAGTAGTAGTATACCTCTATCTATTCAACTCGACGGCTTAGTGCTTGACAATGCGCAAAGCACGGAGGCCACCGAGGGCGTCCTCCTGCTCTTGCGCCAATGGGAAGAGCTCTGCCCGCATGATCTCATCAAGAGCCTGGAGTGCCTGTTGTGCGTGGAAGCGCACGACGTCGTCCTTGTCCACGCGCGCCACGTGCTTGAGGGTGTGGTACATGGGCTTGAGCTGGTCGGGCAATACCTCGACGATCTTGTAGCCCAGGAGCTGGAGCACATACTTGAGTAGGAACACGGCGCCGCGTCGCACGGCCACAACGCTAGAGGCCGACATGTCCAGTTCCAGTTGTAAGATGCCAAACACACAGCTCAGTATGTCACTCGCAAAAGGAGCGAGGCTCCATTGCAGCAGAGCGCTGACCTCGGCGAGGTTCGAGAGACAGCTCGCACGCAGCGTGGCTTCAACGAGCGCGGCGTTGGCGGCTTGCACCTGCGCCTCTCGTTCCTCATCCGTCGGCTCGGCCTTGGCCTTGGTCTCCATTGGATCAATCTCCTGAATGAGTGAGAACGGCTTCTTCGTCTGGGTAGTTGGCCGTGGCGGCGGACGAATGCACTCGAGGTACGTGTAGACAAACACCTTGGCATACTTTGGCAGCGTCTCACCGCATCGCTTGGCCGTGAACAAGAGCGCCTCGCTCAGCTTGATACGTGTCTCCAAGGAGTTTGTCTTATCCCGTAGATTCGCAGTCAGCAGTGGAATCGCCACGTCCGGATGGGCATCTGCAACTGCCGCGAGCCCTTGAACGGCCGCGAGATACACGTAGCTCTCGGCGTCAGCGAGGTGCGCGATAAAGATCGTCATCAGTTGAGTGATGCGTGGCGTCCACTGTGCGTCGTTGCGGTGCGACTCGCTGCGTCGCACGAGCTTGGTCAGTGTGACCACGCCTCGCGCTCGCAACGGCACGAGTGCACTCTGCAAATCCTCAGCGGCATTAAGAAGGGTTTGCTCGAAGGATTCCTCCACGCGTTGCTTAGGTGTCTTCCCGCCGGCGGCGCCACGGCTGAGAATACTCGCGCGGGCATTTGTCGCGAGCTCCGAGATTTGTGGCCGCGGATACCGTGAGAGAGTTTCCAGCACGGGCAGCATGGCGCGCAGCTCTCGCTCCTCTGACTCACTACGTTGAGACACACCGGCTTCCAGGATCGTCATCAACACACCGAGACACACGGTCAGCACATCGTCGTCGTCGTCGTCTTCACCTTCAGTCGCGGTCTCTTCCTGAACGTCAACTATCGACGCCTTTTCTCTCGCAAACATGCCGAGCACCGTCGTGAGACACTGCAGCACGGTCTCGGCACTGCGTAGCACCGATGGACCAAGCGATTCAATGATCGCCAGCAACAGCGACAACGTGAGCTCGAGGCCGAGCGCATCGCGCGGAGCTTTCAGCGGTTCGTACGCGGCGAGTGTCCCCTCCTCTGCAGGACGCGCTTGGGAATCCTTTTCATTTCCCGTCTCCATTGATTTCCGCACGCGCATGTATGTGAGCAGCAGCGACGAAAAGAGCTCCCCAACGACCACAGAGTTCTCGAGCTCTTTTGCCGCTAGTATCTGTATCATTCCGACGACTGCGAGTCGCAGCGGCTTCGACGGGTCGTTCTCTGCGTCCTCTCTCACGAGCTGCTTGGGACGCACACGCATGGCGATGCCGCCAGTACCGCCTGGGCAAAACTCGTAGAGTGGTGTCCATTCGATGCAAGCGTCTTGTGGGTCACTTGAGACCGGCGACCGGACGCGACGAGGCCCACACACTGCTAGCGATGGACGAAGCGGCGGCACGATTGGCAACACGGAGATCTGCAGTAGAGTCGCGGCACTTGGAATCGCCTTGATGAACGCTACCGAAGGAAAGAGATCAAAGAGGTCAGCCACGCGTCGCCTAGCTGTCTATGAATGTCCATAGAGAACCATACCAATGAGGGTCTCCTCAAGCGGAGGACCGAGGAGGCTTTTACTCGCGACGGCAAAGCCAAAAAGGTGGACAAGCGGACGAAAGACGGGGACGAGTGCAAGCACCAACGTATTGGCCGGTGGGGGCCCACAGAGGAGCACGTGCAGCAGTGCGACATACTCGGCAATCTCCGTTTCAGTGGCTGTGATCTCCTTGCCGTCGGGGGTCTCATAGACGAGCAATGGCTTGAACATCGGGACCACAAACTCTGTATCCAACACTGTGGGAAACCGCGTCGCCATCTCGCTCACCAGCACGGCCGCCGTCTCTCTCAGTAATTTGTTCTGGCGGTTCGACCCATCAAACAGAGCACGCACTTGACGCGCCAGCGACGCGGCGTAGACTTCCGGCTTCACGTGGCCCGGACACTGGCAGATCAGCGTCGCGACTTGGAGCCGCGCCTGTGTGTTGCCTTCGTCAACGCCCGCCAAAAGCATCTCGATTGTGGTCTGCACACCACCGTCTTCCATGAGGAGCTGCGCAAGGCGCTGGCCGCACCGCTTCTTGAACGCCAAGATCGTATCGGTGCGTCCGGTGCTCTGGCCCAACGCCGCCCGCAGACTCGCCATGCTGAGCCGCAACGGCAGCACACTCAAAAGCGACGCCAACGTTCCAGTGGCGTCTCCGCTGTTCTCGTGTGTCTCTCCATACACGAGCAGCGTAATGACCTCGACGGCGTACTTGGGTAGTAGAATGGGCTGGAGCGACGGCACGAGCAACAGCTGCACCATGGAGCGCGTGGCCAACGAGAGAAGGCGAGCAGCTGCCTCCAGATCGATGACGCGGATCTCAGCGACCTTCGTGCCCCACGCCAGCACGTGGCTGGAAACTAAAAGTCAGATATCCAACAAAATGCGTTGGTCAGTGAAGCTCACATCCACCACGCAACCCAGTCAGTCGGTACGTACTCTCGAGGGTCTTGGTCGGGCGGCGGCGGTCGAGCGGAAGCAGCAGGCCGTCTTCCACAAGAGGGAACATGCTCCAGCAGAAGAACACCTCCACCGCGGCCTGCAACACAGCATAGTCGCGCAGACTGAGCAGCCCCGCCGGCGCCGGCGGCGCGCGCCCGCTCGCTGGTTTCGGAGGCGGCGGCTGCGTTGCCTCGACCTCGTCGATGCGCTTCATGGTGTTGCTGAAACGTGCGAACAGCGATTGCATAGTGTGCGCGAATCGCGAGAGATCGGCGTCGCCGCCATTGCCATTGTCGTTGACTTCATTGGTTTCGTTGGACGCGTCGGCATTGCCAGCGTTGTTGGCGTTGTTGGCGTCCCAGCTCGTGCGGATCGCGTGGCGCACGTCGGCGTCTACGCGCTCGGAGCGCTTAATGGCGCGCAATGCGTCGATAAATTCCCGCAGCACGCGCAGATCGTCCTGCTGCAGACGCACGAGCGCGGAGAGCGACGCGGTGGCCATTTGATCCCGTGCCTTCCAGAAGGAGAAATGACAAGGGCAACCTTGCCATTCGAACTACTAGTATTCGCAATAGTTGATACATAATCAAATCTAAAAATTATCTTTAAAAAAGTATCATTCTAGAGTATATATGTACAATTTAATTCTTGATCGAAAGATGAAAATACAGGAAACTTGGGATCAAGGATCCCAAAAGAAGCCTCTCGATCGCAACAAGAGAACTCGCGTTTCCTTTTGCCTTGTTAAATGTGTATGAACGAGAGACTCAGTGCATGTGTTTCAGCACAAGGATTGTCGTCATAATGAAGATGAGCACGAGCAGCAGGCCGATCATCTTCATTGGTCGACTGCTTTTCTGGGTCTCCTCGGCCTTCTCCAACTCGACGAGCCCCTTCTCGGTCTGCTCGACGACCTGCTCCATATTGTAGTCGATGCGGTCGAGGATTGTGCCTTGGTCAATCACGAGCACCGCGAGCTCCTTGAAGATGGTCGCCAGCTCCGTAATGGACTCGGCGATCTTGTTGATCTCCTGGTCGCGCTCATTGATGACGTCTTCGGCGATGTCAACCTCCGTGACTTGCGCCTTGTTGAAGCCCTACCGAAACTTCAATATAAGACACGGTCGGGCAGTCACATCATCATTAGTTCTACTAGAGGACGCACCATATCCATGTTGCGTCGTCCGCTCTTGCTGTTGCCCTCGGACAGAAAGTCGAACTCCACGGGGCCTTGCTTTTGATTCTTGACGCGCGCCAAATAGTCCTTTTGGGACTTTCGGAAATCCCCCGAAAGCGACTGCAGCTGCGTGGCGAGCGCGCGCTGCACGTTCTGCCGGGTCTTGGCGTCGGCCGCCGAGTTGTCTCCTTGCTTGCCCATGCGCTGGAGCCCGCGCTCGGCGCTCCGGAACTCGTCCGTGATCTGCCCCGTCAGCTGGTCGATCTCGTGCTCGTGCTGCGACTCGGAGCCGTCGAACCGCACCATGAGCCGCTTTGTGTGTAGTTTGCTCAGCTTCTCCACTGTGTGTTTCAGCCACACAAGTCAGTATCACCTTTTATCCATCCAGAGAGCAGTTTCTTCACAACGCACTCATATCCTTGATGTGGGCGACGTGCTGGTTGGTCTCGCCCACGACGCTGACCCACCCGGGCGCGATTGTGCCAGGAGCAGCCTCATAATCGACCGCGTCGGCCGCGTTCTTGACGAGTCCGTTGCCCTCTTCGCTGTAATGGACGATGTTCTTGCGCCGCAGACTCTTGGCCTTGGCGTCCTTTCGCAGCTGTGTGAACGCCCGTGTGAGGTCGCGCGTAGCCATCCTTTCTCAACTCACTCTCTCTCTCTCTCTAGCTTTCCCGTCTGCTCGCCTCGCCTCGCGCTGCCCACGCCCGTCGGATGCCCAAGCGTCCTGACTTTGGGAATCGGTTTTTTATAGGGGGAACATGCGGAGCGTAACCTCTGGTTTCGTAACCCCTCCCAACCCAGGCTCTGGAGGTTACGGTTCAGTTTGTTGGGACGAGATGGGTACACCCCATGTCAGAGGAAGACTTCGGCCAGCGCGACTGCGCCCACCGACAGACTCAGGCACCCGAGCTGTGCGCAGTGCTGCAGCTCGCGGCCAGGCTGTCGAGAAGAACTGCGTCGTACCGACGCCTTCGAGTGTGCTCTCTACAGTGCTATTGAAAACGCCGAGGAGCTCGGCTCAGATCTCCACACAGTGCTCGAGGGGCTCCTCGTTGGGAGCCATCTGTGCGAGCGTGGACGCCGCCTCGAGGCGTCTCTTTGATCGCCTCCTGCGCAAGTTGACGACGGGACAGGCCATGGAAGAGAGCCGGTCTACCTACCTGGAGTTCCTCAGCAATAGTCCTCACTACCAGGTCCCTTCGTTTCGAGTGCTTGGCGCGTGCTCTCTGGTGGACGGCATCGTGTACGACTACCGCGCCAACGCAAAGCGCATGGTCTGGTCCAACTGGATGGAGAGTTCGGAGGCGTTTGCGATGCGCGTGTCGCGCTCATTCTCGTGCCGACGATCGGCACGGAGCGGAATGCGTGGCTGCTGGATAATCTCTTGCGGCGCAACATGCACATGCTGTGCACGGTGGACACGGGCATGGGCAAGTCGGCCTCGATCTATGAAATGATCCTCTCGGGGCTCGATGCATCCAAGTTTTCTTACACTTTCACGAACTTCAGTGCCCAGACAAGCGCCAACCAGACGCAGGAAAGCTTTGATACCAAGCCATTGGACATGTCAACATGCCGGCCAAGGGGACGCACAGCGCGCAGCCGGTTTGAGGCAGTGGATGGACGGTACAGCCGCAAGGACAATACTTGTGGACATCCAACTCATGGCCGCGATGGGACCCCCTGATGGAGAAGACACCGAATCCAATCCTCGCTGACGGCGTTTTTGGCGGCACCCAGGCTGACAATGAGGTTGCAGAGCAACCTCGACGACATGTGTGGGAGCGAGCACAAGCCGAGGAACGAGTTTGAGCGCAACTACGAGGTCGCCTGGTGGTCGCTGGCTGCTGTATTTGTTTGGCCAGTTTGCGACCCAATCAACAAGGGGCGTGTCCGGCTCCCAACGTCGCGG
Source organism: Pythium phragmiticola (assembly GCA_023335935.1). NCBI lineage: Eukaryota > Oomycota > Peronosporomycetes > Pythiales > Pythiaceae > Pythium > Pythium phragmiticola. The sequence goes on along the minus strand of JAADWA010000339.1, from coordinate 5,222 downwards.
ACAACGACCACAAGTTACTCGTCGTCGGCAGCGACTCTCTTGGCGTCAACTCGTGACAGCAAGCGTCTGATCGTGTCGTCGGAGGCCGAGAACGGCTGATCATGTCCGGACAAGACGCCGCGAACGGCACATTTCGCGTCGGCTATTTGAAGAACTGCATTGAGACCATGCATCGTGCGACGTATTGCCAAGGGTGCGGACTTGCGTGGCGGTCGCTTCTGGACTACTTTGAGAGTTTGTTCGGCTGCTCCAAGAGCACAGAGTGTTATCAATACAAAGCACGGTTGTTTAGCGCAACGTCATTAATCAGTTATGCAAGCCAGCAGAGGCTAGTGCTACGGTAAGTAAGCTATGCCCCGCGCGGGGAATTGCATCGACGATGCTCTACCGGGTTTTCGACTGATCCACTTCTGACTTCCTAGTACGTGAGATTGTCCGACTGGGATCCGCTCGTCCTGAGGTGCGGGTCGTGACGTCTCGTGCTCACCAGGAGCGACAGTTAGTTGCTTGGCGGGGGCGACGGCGCCGATGTCGCAGCCGACCGTGACGCCGCGTGGTCCTGGTCCGGTTGTCGCGACGCACGCGCGACCTCCTCGCGGTTCGTGTTCGAATCGAGGCCGCCGTTGTCGCGCGCGTTCTACAAAACCAGTGACACGCATGCGTTGGCTTCCATGCGCAGTAGCTCAAAGTGAATCCAACGGCAACCAACATACGATTGCGTGAACGTAGCGCCCCAGCTTTAACACCACGTCATTCGGTAGAATGAACAGTTCGCCTTCAGGTTGCGCACTCTCGATAATCTCATTAAAGAGATCCTCGATGTCCGTGAAAGACGGGAAAGCGACGGGCACGGGATTCCCATCCTCGTCGTCGCCAGCATTGTTAGCGCCATTCGGCGGAAACGCCGCGCGGACCGCGCCGTCACGCGGCAGGGCTGGTTGGCCAGTCGGCATCGGGGTTTGTCGGTTGGGTGGCGACACGCACATGGTGTTGCCGTCAAATCCTGTGGCTGTTTGGAGTTCCCGGCAAGATGAAGATTGCCTGGTCGAGTTCCCCGCCCTCACTTTTTTCAATCTTCTCCAATGATAAGGGGTGTATAACTTCTGACCTCTTATAATTAAACAGCAGCTGTATTGACTAATACGATTTTGAATACATGTTTGACGTCAGCAATGATATATCCTACAGATTTATTCATGAGTACCGTATCTGATCAGAAACAGGGAATCTTAGAGGGGCGGTGGGTACACTTCAACGGTTTTATTAAATTCGGGAACGGCCGTGGCAAATTCGGGACACCCGGAATGGTGGAGAATGATGACGTGGTGGCGACGGTCGGATCCATCGGCGCGATCACTTCCCACTCGTCTGACGTCCGCGGAGGCGCCCACCCGCCCTTGACGACGGATGGCGACGTCGCACCATAGTCGTGACCCATCGCGTCATCGCCGGCGCCGAGCTCGAGTCGACTGAGCCACACGGTTTGATGCGGAGACGCCGCCGCGCTCAGCAGCGCGATTTGCTCACCGGCGCGTTCCGCGACGAGTGGGGAGTTCGCGAGCGCCACCTCGCCGTGGGGCGTTTACGCGCCTGGTCGTCGCGTGAAGAGCCAGACCGATGCGTACCTTGCTGGCCACGACTTGTTTTCTTTGCTCGCCCACACCAAGACCGTGGATCTCTACCGTCGCGAGTTCAAGACGATCCAGCGTGGACGGATCGGCATCACGCTCAACAGCGACTGGAGCGAGCCCAAGCCGGGCAACGATGCGCAAGAGTTCAAGCGCAACCAGGAGGCCGCCGAGCGATCGCTGCTGTACTTCTTTGGCTGGTTTGCCGACCCGATTTACAAGGGGGACTACCCGGAAGTCACGCGCCAGCGTGCGGGTGATCGTCTGCCAACGTTCACGGACGACGAGCGCAAGTTGCTCGTGGGCAGCAGCGACTTTCTTGGCGTCAACTCGTACAGCACGCGTCTGATCGCGTCGTCCAAGGCGTTCCTGAAGGAGCCACCGGCTCTGGGCCAAGGCACGATCGACGACGACGCCGGCGTCGCCATTTAGCTGGACGATTCGTGGCCGCTGACCGACATGGAGTGGGCGGTCGTGCCCGAGGGCTGTGAGAAGCTGCTGCTCTGGACCCAGAACAGGTACAATCTGACCGGCGGCATCATCGTGACCGAGAACGGCTGCGCGTGTCCCGACGGGACCAAAGAAGAGGCCGTGAACGACGCGTTCCGCGTCAACTACTTGAAGAGCTACATTGCGGCCATGCACTGTGCGATTGCCCAGGGTGTCGACGTGCGTGGGTACTATGCGTGGTCCTTCCTGGACAACTATGAGTGGTCCTACGGCTACTTGAAGCGCTTTGGACTTGTCTTGGTCGACTATGAAACGCAGGAGCGCGTTCCCAAGTCGTCGGCGCAGTTCTCGAGCGAAATCAGCAAGGCGAACGCACTGGTCGAGTGAGTGGGAGATCCCATCATGTCATCCCCATCCTCTCTCTTGACGCTCGACACCGGCACAGCTAACACAAAGAATGGATCGTCTGTGTATTCATACTTCTTGACTGCAACTTGATGTTCACATGGGTACCGATGGTGCGAGTGGTGTAGTATTAATCTGAATTCCATGGCGAGCTGAGAAGCGTTGCCTGTTTGCTGATTGACTATGGATACAGTGCCACGATGCGGAGGTGGTGAACCACGGCGAGGAGCGTCTTTCCCGCCTGCGATAAAATAAAGAACAGCACACTGCCGCTCCAGAAAAACGCCCTGCATCTACAACATATTGCGGCGGCTGATCCGTGTTTTGGTCGGGCTCGTGCAACGCCTTCTCATGCCCATCGCTCAGTGAGCGGTCACGTATGTGTCGACCAGCGACGATCGGTCGAACGAATCGAACGACCCCGCGTACGAAATGAACGCGACCGGCGCCCACTACGTTGGCCAGGCTCTCGTTCTTGTCGGCGATCAAGTCCCTTGACGAGCAGCTCGACCTCTTCGCGAATCACGTGCTTCCGCTTCTTCCCCAAGACGCTCATGTCGGACTGGGCGATCGAGTGCCTCAAACTTCTCAATGACCTTTTTGGAGCTTGCTGTTGGCGACATGGATGCTGTGCTACTTGAGAGTCTGCAGCGGCGATTTGAGCGGCTCCTTCTTGGGGAGCACGACTCGGAACGCTTTCGACTAGCCATCCAACGAGAGACCCGCACTAGACACGACTGGCCACTGTCATGCTCACCAGAAAGTCCGTGACTTGGGCGATCGTCTGGTTCTCGAGGTTCTCGGCCTCGGGCGAAGCGCGTTGAGGGCCGAGAGTGCCTCGTCCCAGTCCTCTTGGGCGATTTCCGTATTCTCGGCATCTTCCTTGGTGACATCGAGGCGCATCGACATGGTCATCGACGCGAGCAAGATGGTATGACCGACAGAGAAACGGAGACGAGATCGTGGGCCACGCCTTGTCCGTGGGGACGGGTTTCTGTTCGGCCAAGAAAGTTGATGCAAACTTCCTGGAACGCGCCCAGTGACCGCTCGTTGAATCAGTCACTGGTTGTGGTGCCCACGAGCGACGAGAACTCGTGCATGCGGTTGCGAAAGCCCTTGTCAATGAGACTGAACGCCAGCACGAATGTGGAGTTTCCCCTTGCCTCTCACCGATAAAGACGTCCCACGTCACGTCCTTCGCTTGCTCACGCGGAGCCATCCATCGTGGTGGCGTGCTTGTCCTTTCGAAACAGACCCGGGGGCTCGGCGCTGCTCAGCACCTTGATGAGATCCCCCACAAACGACTCACTCTTGATCCGTGTTTCGCTGACGAGTTGCTCATCCAGCTTTTTGATATCGACGTGGAACTCAATAGCTCTTACACCCAGCAGATGGACAAGATCTTCACATCCAAACGGATGTCCTGGTCTGCTCCGTTCGTAGCTGCTGGTGTTGACGTGTGGAGCGCCATGCGAGCCAGCGCCACCAGCAATCTCATTCTCCAGTCTTCACGGGCATGACCACGGTCACCTCTACCTGTACAGTCTTCTGAAATGCTGGGTAAGGCATCGAACGCAGGGAAACGTACGTGATGATATCCCGTAATAATTCCTGCGAAATCGCTGCCGCTTCGGAGGCGTAGGATTTGGACAGCATTGTCGAGATGATGGACGATACCGACGGGAAGAAGAGAGATACGCGATTACGACGAAGCAGCACCGGTGAGCACCGTGTCAAACAAACTGTAAGCTAGCACCGCCGACGTCGCGTTGCTGCGCTTGGGAACGCAGCGTCTCTTCCCGTATAATCTCCAGCGGAGATCATGGCAGCCGCGGCGTCGGCTGCCTCGATCAGCAGCCGATGGTTCACGTACAGCAACACCAACGTGGAGGCATTGCCCGTTCGTGGGCAGCACAGCCGTTGCATGATCCATTCCGGTAACACGATCTTGGCTCGCCACGAGAGAATCTCCTGCCAACTCGTACTGCACAAGGCCGTCCACGAACCGTAAGTAGGTCTTGAGCAGTTCCCACGCCAAGTGGTCGACGCCAAACATGTTGACGTGGAAGGCAGAAAAACGTGCGAGCGACTTGGTCGTGTGCGCGTAGGAGCATGCTTGGGTGCGAACTGCACGGCGAGCTCCAGCGACACGAGGCTCTCTTGCTTCTTCTCGGACAGCGTCGCGATGCGGTTGGAGTCTACCTCCACAGAGCAGCGCAGCGTCAAGTCCACGAGCAGCATCACAACGCCGAGAGTAGTGCACTCTCTTCATAGCCAACGTCCAGCAGTTGCAGCTTGCCATCTAGGTCGCGCTCCAAGTCCGTGTAGGTCACAATGCTGAGCTTGTGTGTGTGTGGTGTATTAGTTACTTAGAACCCGATAACCCTTCGGCAGAAGCGTGACCACCTGCCGGGAAGACATATAAACTATACATTGCCTGGACTACCACATGTGCATGTGCATAGCTGACCAGGCTGACGCCATGAAGATCAATCTTCCAGTGTTGCCGCCCTGTCGGGACTTCGGGGCGAAAGGAGAAGTCTCTCCGCCCATGGCTCACAGTCGCTTGCAAGGAAGGGGTAGAGGGCTGTGATCTCCTCTCGAGCATTCTCAGCAAGAGCTTGTACGCTGCGTCGGGCATCCATCACGATATTCGCTGCCTTGTCGGCCATTTTATTTTGAGCGCGATAGTGGTGGTGCCAGCCTGTGACGCGGATAGACGCAGCTGCTCGCCGAGCT